>JAKYLM010000257.1:0-60554 GCA_023634145.1 Thymallus thymallus
TGTTTTGTTTGTTAGTTTTTTTAGGAACTCAGTCGGGGTCACAACTTAATGTTGAGTTAGAATAATATAATACATTTGGTAGTGCATTCGCAGTTTTGGTCTTGTTATGTCAGTCATGACAGTCACTCAATGTGTCAGCTAACATTGTTTAGATTGATAAGTTAGTCTAGCCAGCTATCTAAACTTGTAGTAATCATGGTCGAATTACCGACCGAGCGGCCCCGATTTATTTTGTTAGTCACTCTCACATAGAGATCATATTCAAATCTCTCCACCCTATGGCAAAATGTGAAGAATCGCAGGAAATTAGCTCTAAAACTGCACATTTTTCACATTTCAAATAAAATGTTTTCACTTAGGGCCCTCAAAAGGCATGACTGCATGTGTGGGTACGCAGACATGCGAGCCACTGCGGCCCCTCGTGATGAGTTCAGTTCAGTTTTTTGTGGCCCTACCCCAATTAAAGTTGCCCATCCCTGCTCTAGTATGTCAACCATCCATGTGATTTAGACATACGGTTCACTATCCTCATTTGAACACCTATTGCCCATACCATACTGCCCCCTAGAGGTGTGGAGTGTTTAAAAAATGTTTCTGTACTTTTACATCCGATTGCATTACTTCTATGAGAAATGCTCTCTAATAGGACTCTTATACACCTTTCAATCCAATAAGTTATTCCGCCAACTTTTTGCTGAATGTTCTTTATACATGAAAGGTGTTGCCAGCGATAAAGCCTCTACTTTTATTTCCACCAACCGACCTAGTCATGATTGCGGTAAAGTTCTGCCTACGGTATGAAATGTAGCCGTAATGCTGAGGCGGCATTGACACGCATTATGCTCCTAAGCTCTTGATGGTTGCTAGGCAGCGCCCGTTACTACCATTCTCCTGCCAGTTCTAAACTTTGCGAGGCACGTCACTTCACCCATAGCCCACCACATTCACTGTTTTCTTATCCACAACTGGATGTATCCATTAAGAATGACTGTTCCAGTAAATATCAGTGAATGACGATATTGGCACAATAATGGCACAAAAGGGCTTTGTTACAGACAGAACTACTCCTCAGTTTCATCAGCTGTCCAGGTGGCTGGTCTCAGACGATCCCGCAGGTGAAAAAGCCAGATGTGTTGGTCCTGGGCTGGCAGGGATACTTTTGAATTAAATTCAATTTAACCTTTATTTTACTAGGCAAGTCAGTTAAGAACAAATTCTTATTTACAATGACGGCCTACCTAAAGACCAAATTAGGGTTAAGTGCCTTGCTCAAGGACACATCGCCAGGTTTTTCACCTTGTCGGCTCAGGTATTCAAACCAGCGACCTTTCTGTTACTGAAATATGAACACAAAGGACTCACATCCTTTGAATTGTTTTTACTATTATTGATACTCTCGCCTGCTCTCTAACAAAGCAGAGTGAGAGTAGGAAAGAGATGAAACATGGATGAAAAAAGCACGGCCTTGCCTTGGACTCTGTTTCAAAATATCACTTTTTTTTTATATGACAGTAGTTGCCGTGACGCAAGTTGTGTGGGAAAAATTATATTTGTATTTTATTCTGTTATATTTCACTATATTCTTAGCCTACTAATAGATGTGTGTTGACTGTGATCAGGGTAGCCTAAGTGTCTGTTTAATTAACAAAGTAACTATTGATTTCATGTGCATGGCACAGCCATGTAGCATATAGGCTGCACAGACCAGTAACATAATTTAACTCAAAATATGCATTCTATTCTTTCGAAAATACATTATTAGCCATGTGTTTCTAGGGACCTGCCTAAAACAAATTAATAACAGATTTCTTTGTGATGGTATATATTCAATGGATTTATTAAAAACACACAACTCCTAAACTTACCGGCATGTGCACGGAGATATACAAGGCTTATCTCAGCAAGAATGAAAAATGGGACTGTATGAATTGGGATCTTTTTTGGGGGGGGGGGCCAACATACCATGAAGTCTATCTGTAAAGGCTATTATAAGAAATAGTCTTCAATTACTGTAGTTTGAAAACCAAAGGTGGTGCAATTCTCACTCTCAAGTGAAAGGTGGTGGTGGGATTGGAGATATTGGAGCCAGCCAAAGTCTCAGGGAACGATGCTTTGAAGTTGGCTTTTTGTGGCGTGGACCATGTGTGAAAGTAAGACCGTGTCTCAGCCATCGGCCCCCCCTGTGGAGTGTTCCACTTTTGACCCAGTGGATCACCTCAGATCTCCCTCCAGGCCACAGGGCCGAGCGGGGGTGGGAGGTTGTATCTTGTTAAAGGGTTGATGAGGTTGAACTGTGTATTACGGTTAATGTTCACCCAGTGGAGAGAGGGAGGGCTGTAGTGATAGTCAGTGTGACTATGTATGCAGTGTATGTGCAGGGCTCTAAAGTGCTACCATTTTGGTCGCATATGTTCCTAAATATTTTTGCTGTTCAACCTGGAATTTTATTTTGGGAGCACCAGTGCAGTGAAGAGGCGACTCCGGGATGCTGGCCTTCTAGGCAGAGTAGCAAAGAAAAAGCCATATCTTCCTCTGTTCAGTGTCTGTGTTCTTTTGACCTTAATCTTTTCTTTTTTATTGGCCAGTCTGAGAAATGGCTTTTTCTTTGCAACTCTGCCTAGAAGGCCAGCACCTCTTTACTGTTGACGTTGAGACTGGTGTTTTGCTTGTACTATTTAATGAAGCAGCCAGTTGAGGACTTGTGAGGCGTCTGTTTCTCAAACTAGACACTCTAATGTACTTGTCCTCTTGCTCAGTTGTGCACCGGGGCCTCCCACTCCTCTTTCTATTCTGGTTAGAGCCAGTTTGCGCTGTTCTGTGAAGGGAGTAGTACACAGCGCTGTACGAAATCTTCTGTTTCTTGGCAACCAGTGTGTGCCCGGTGGGCGTCCTCTTTCTGGTCACGGTCAGTCTCGGTGGAAGCATGGTGAGAGGCTGACCCTCTGCTGCTCTCTCCCTCCCTCTGCTGACCCTCTGCTGCTGTCTCCCTCCCTCTGCTGACCCTCTGCTGCTCTCTCCCTCCCTCTGCTGACCCTCTGCTGCTCTCTCCCTCCCTCTGCTGAAACTGACCATCAGATGCAGAAAAATAAGTCCAGTAAAATAAAAAAAAAGCTAATTATTTAAATGTATGCTCACTCAGCTGTGCCAGCTGTGTCTCACGAGTAATACAACCAGTCTGATAATATACAGTAAAGCTTTATTAAATGAGGGATACAAAGTATATTGAAATCAGGTGCTTCCACACAGGTGTGGTTCTTGAGTTAATTAAGCAATTAACATCCCATCGTGCTTAGGGTAATGTATAAGAATGCATAGTTGCCCATTATTTTGGCTACAATGGCTAGAAGAAGAGGTCTCAGTTACTTTGAAAGAGGGGTCTTAAAGGAGTGTGCACGTGTGTGTGTGTGTGTGTGTCAATTGAAAACTTATGGGAGATTCTGGAGCGTTTTCCACCACCATCAACTAAAAAGTTATGGAATTTCTCATGGAGGAATTATATGTCATCCCTCCAATAGAGTTCCAGACACTTGTAGAATCTATGCCAAGGCACATTGAAGCTGTTCTGGCGGCTCGTGGTGGCCCAACGACCTATTAAGACACTTTATGTTGACGCTTTACGCAATTACCTGTATCCTAAGTTTTGAAAATATAATTTTTAAATGGTCTGAGAAAAACAACATTGGCAGGGCAAATGAAGCATAGCCAATATGCAGTGATAATGTATTGGTCCTATAGCTTAATGCATAAACCCCATTGCTACAGAACTGTTTTATATAGGTTATTTTCATTTTTTAAGTCATGTAAATAAAAACTGTAGTAAAACTCAGCTTGCAGGTGTTTGTATAAACGTTTTAGCTTTTTATAATAAACAAAGTCTTTAAAGTGTTATTAGTGTCTAGGGCACAACATGTGCTCCAGAAGTAGCTGAAATTCATATAGGCCCAATATAGGCTTTGTTTTTTGTTTGTTTGGGACGCCTCAAATAGACCCGAGTCCTCAGGGATGTTTATTTTTGGCGCTACATAGCAGGGGGAAGCTTGGTATCCATCCACCTTTTCCTTCAGATGTGAAGAACCTAAAGTATCCATGGCTGACAGAGTAAAATCAGTAAGAGCAAAGGAGGGGGCGGGGATGGGATGGAAGAGGCCAGACTGAGCCGTGCTACACGTGGTGCAAACGATGCCAGGCACGCTATGCCTTTGTCCACTCTTCACAAGCTGTCATGTCCCCTCTCCTCTCATATCCGAGCCGGGCGTTGCGGGGAAACCCGGGACTCAAGCCACACTCAAACACCATGTGGGGGTGAATTACTGGGACTCACAGCACATTGATCTACAGGTGTGAAAATTAGGTGTGAGGTTTATGTGTGATAAATTACCAACAGGTGTGCTAATTTGAGCCACTCCACTTCGCCTCCGTCCACCCCTTGTCTATGTCTACTCCCTTTTTTCAGAGAGAGGAAAACACATTTCACCCGCAGCTTGAGAGGAATTTGGGGAGTGGAAAACACTAAAATATAAAAAATAAATCTCCCACCAAAAATGAAAAGAAAGAGGGCAGAAACATAAACCACATGTTTGTGTCTTCAAGCATGGCCAGAGAGTTATAATATCCATTGTGTTGAGACACCCATTAACTCTTTCTGTGCTCCTGCTCTGGAGAGTAGGAAACCCTGTAGCACCTGCACAGACCTACTTAGGGGCCTCACTGGCATCTAAACAGCATAGCAACATGACAACCAGAGGCAGATGCTGTATAGACGAGCACCGTGCCAGTCAGTAGCTGGAAGATGGTTCAGAGTGTGATACTAGAAGAGGGTCACAGAGCATGCTCTAGAGGAGATGTTCCATAGAGGGACAACAATACACGGTTATAAATGCATCATGAAATGAAATTAGTTGAATCAATTTAGCAAATTACGCTATCAAAACAGTCATGCTTTTTCTAATGGGATGTTTAAGTAATGTGACTAATGATGTTATGTAGTATTGCTGTTGTTTCAACTTTCCTCTCCTGAATGCAATGAGTGTGCAAAGCTGTCATCAAGGCAAAGGGTGGCTATTTTGAAGAATCCTTTTATAATATATTTTGATTTGTTTAACACTTTTTTGGTTACTACATGATTCCATATGTGTCATGTCATAGTTATGTCATATTAACCAACAACTTGTTAAACAAATCTAAATATATTTTATATTTGAGATATCTGAGAAAGTAGCCACCCTTTGCCTTGATGACAGCTTTGCACACTCTTGGCATTCTCTCAACCAGCTTCACCTGGAATGTTTTTCCAACAGTCTTGAAGGAGTTCTCACATATGCTGAGCACTTGTTGGCTGCTTTTCCTTCACTGTCGTTCAACTCATCCCAAACCATCTCACTGAGTCCAAACCAAATGGGATGGCGTATCGCTGCAGAATGCTGAATTCAAGTGTGCCTTGAATTCAAAATAAATCACAGACAGTGTCACCAGCAAAGCACCATCACACCTCCTTCTCCATGCTTTATGGTGGGAAATACACATGAGAGTATCATCCTCTCGCGTCTCACAAAGACACAGCGGTTGGAACCAAAAATCTCCAATCTGAACTCCAGACCAAAGGACACATTTCCACCGGTCTAATGTCCATTGCTCATGCTTCTTGGCCCAAGCAAGTCTCTTCTTCATATTGGTGTCCTTTAGTAGTTGTTTCTTTGAAGCAATTCGGCCATGAAGGCCTGATTCACACAGTCTCCTCTGAACAGTTGTTGTTGAGATGTCTGTTACTTGAACTCTGTGAAGCATTTATTTGGGCTGTAATTTCTGAGGCTGGTAACTCTAATTAACTTATCATCTGCAGCAGAGTCTTCCAATCCTGTGGCGGTCCTCATGAGAGCCAGTTTCATCATAGCGCTTGATGGTTTTTGCGACTGTACTTGAAGAAACTTTAAAAGTTCTTGAAATGTTCAACATTGACTGACCTTCATGTCTTAAAGTAATGATGGACTGTCATTTCTCTTTGCTTATTTGAGTTGTTCTTGCCATAATATGGACTTGATATTTTACCAAATAGGGCTATCTTCTGTATACCAACCCTACTTTGTCACAACACAACTGATTGGCTGAAATGCATTAAGAAGGAAAGAAATTCACCAAATTAACTTTTAAGAAGGCACACCTGTTAATTGAAATGCATTCCAGGTGACTACCTCATGAAGCTGGTTGAGAGAATGCCAACAATCTTAGAAGTAAAAGTGCTATCTATAACCTAAAAGGGTTCTTTGGCTGTCCCCATAGGAGAACCCTTTGAAGAACCCTTTTTGGTTCCAGGCAGAACCTTTTTGGTTCCAGGCAGAACCTTTTTGAGTTCCATGTAGAACCCTTTACACAGAGTGTTCTACATGGAACCCAAAATAGTTCTGCCGGGAACCAAAAAGGGTTCTTTAAAGGGTTCTCCTATGGGGACAGCCAAATAACCCTTTTTTCTAAGAGTGAAGAGTGTGCAAAGTTGTCATTGAGGCAAAGAGTGGCTATTTGAAGAATCTCAAATATAAACTTTTTTGGTTACTACATGATTCCATATGTTATTTCATAGTTTTGATGTCTTCACTATTCTACAATGTAGAAAATAGTAAAAATAAAGAAAAACCCTTGAATGAGTAGGTGTTCTAAAACCTTTGACTTTTGTGTGCTGTATATATAGTGTATATAAATATATTTATATATACATATATATATATATATATATATATATATATATATATATATATATATGTTTATTTTGTATTGTACATATATTCATAGCCAGGTTTACTATATATTAATAGCCAGGGTTATTCTCATTTGGTTGTCCATAACCTGTATGAAACGTGGGAACAGAACCCAGCACATACCATTGGGTCAGTCACCTTTTCAATTTTCATACAAGCAAAATAATGAGGTTTCTTTCACGTGAGAAAATCCAGATGTGGGATCTCACCCGGGTACATGGGACTTTAGGCAGAATTCATCATAAAGAAATTAATACGATTGTGAACCAACCTGGATTCTTCATATAGATGTGGAAAGAGTGCATAGGGTGAGAGCTATGAGGAGCTCCTCACTGAGTTGTAGAGTTAGACAGATGGGTGGATGGTTCTCATAGTGTTTCCAGATTGTGTGTGAAACGCACTACGTTTCACTACAACCTGATGCAATAATATGGACCCGGAGAGAGAGAAACCTTGGTATTATAGACTGACTGGGTTCTCATTTCCAGGTGAGGAGTTCTTTATTTAAAAAAAATATATATAATAAAACATGTAATTATGTTATTTTCTTTGAACAGGGGTTACATAGACAACCAAACAAAGTGCACCATATAGTCTTAGTACAGTATAAGGAAAGGATACAGCAAAACATTATACAAAAAGGCAGTCATTTAAAAAAATATCACAATTATAACATGGGGCATTTATGGGAGGTTTTCTATATAGGACCATAATGGAGACCAGATTTTCCTAAATGTATCAGACTTCTGGTGTAAATCAAAGGTACGTTTTTCTATGGGTAGAATAGCAGAAGATGGTACTTCAGGTGTGGACCATAATAACAATATGCATTTTTTGGCTAAGCAAACAAGGGTATTGAACAGACGTTCAGAGTCAGGGTCAAACACAACATTACAATCAAAGTAGAGCAAATATACATTCTGTGAAAAGCTCATTGTCTACCCAAGATCTTCTGGATGTGTAAATTAATATCATTCCAATAAGACTGGATTCTGCTACAGTACCAAAAAAAACGTACATGAAGGTGCCGGTATCCTGTTTACATTTGAAACATAAATCTGATGCATTGGAAAACATTCTATGAAGGTGGACAGGTATAGAGTAGGCCACATGTTTTATCCTTATGGAGGTGCATTTGGGGTAGACCGTTTTGCAGATAGAAGCCCATTCTTCCTCACCGAACGCATGTACAATGTCTCTCTCCCAAACATGTCTCAACGCATCATAGGATCTGGCACTTCTTTTCAATAAAATAGAATATATGTCGGAGATTAAACCTCTCCGAACAGTACGATTAGTAAATAGTTTTTCAACTTCAGTCATTTGACTTAAAAAATCTTTGTTGGGTAAGTCAAACTCAGTTTTTATCTGTTGGAACGATTTAAGAGTGTCTTGAGTAAATAAAGGCGTAAGGTCAGCAATACCCTTCGTCTTCCAGTCCAGATGTCCAATACTCTTTATTTGGGGGGTGGGGTCTGGATTAAGGGCAATTGGTGACCAGCGTGATATATGGTCTGGAATCTTTTCAAGCTAAGAGTGTATTATGTACTGTAATATTGTCAGATAGGGCCTGGATATTTTCAAAGCAATTAATAAATGGTAAGGAAGCTAATGCTCTTGGATGACATACTATTGATTCCATCTCAACCCAAAGTGAGTAGCGTCTGTCTAGGCACCAACTAATCATGTGCTTGCACTGAGCAGACCAGTGATATAGTTGCAGATTTGGCAAAGAGACCCCTCCTAAATCCTTAGGCTTAATTTGTTTGGTAAATTTGGTTCTAGGTGTCTAATTGTTCCAGTTATATTTACAGTGGGGAGAACAAGTATTTGATACACTGCCGATTTTGCAGGTTTTCCCACTTACAAAGCATGTAGAAGTCTGTAATTTTTATCATAGGTACTCTTCAACTGTGAGTGACGGAATCTAAAACAAAAATCCAGAAAATCACATTGTATGATTTTGAAGTAATTAATTTGTATTTTATTGCATGACATAAGTATTTGATACATCAGAAAAGCAGAACTTCATATTTGGTACAGAAACCTTTGTTTGCAATTACAGAGATCATACGTTTCCTGTAGTTCTTGACCAGGTTTGCACACACTGCAGCAGGGATTTTGGCCCACTCCTCCATACAGACCTTCTCCAGATCCTTCAGGTTTCGGGGCTGTCGCTGGGCAATACGGACTTTCAGCTCCCTCCAACGATTTTCTATTGGGTTCAGGTCTGGAGACTGGCTAGGCCACTCCAGGACCTTGAGATGCTTCTTACGGAGCCACTCCTTAGTTGCCCTGGCTGTGTGTTTCGGGTCGTTGTCATGCTGGAAGACCCAGCCACGACCCATCTTCAATGCTCTTACTGAGGGAAGGAGGTTGTTGGCCAAGATCTCGCGATACATGGCCCCATCCATCCTCCCCTCAATACGGTGCAGTTGTCCTGTCCCCTTTGCAGAAAAGCATCCCCAAAGAATGATGTTTCCACCTCCATGCTTCAAGGTTGGGATGGTGTTCTTGGGGTTGTAATCATCCTTCTTCTTCCTCCAAACACGGCGAGTGGAGTTTAGACCAAAAAGCTCTATTTTTGTCTCATCAGACCACATGACCTTCTCCCATTCCTCCTCTGGATCATCCAGATGGTCATTGGCAAACTTCAGACGGGCCTGGACATGCGCTGGCTTGAGCAGGGGGACCTTGCGTGCGCTGCAGGATTTTAATCCATGACGGCGTAGTGTGTTACTAATGGTTTTCTTTGAGACTGTGGTCCCAGCTCTCTTCAGGTCATTGACCAGGTCCTGCCGTGTAGTTCTGGGCTGATTCCTCATGATCATTGATGCCCCACGAGGTGAGATCTTGCATGGTGCCCCAGACCGAGGGAGATTGACCGTCATCTTGAACTTCTTCCATTTTCTAATAATTGCGCCAACAGTTGGTGCCTTCTCACCAAGCTGCTTGCCTATTGTCCTGTAGCCCATCCCAGCCTTGTGCAGGTCTACAATTTTATTCCTGATGCCCTTACACAGCTCTCTGGTCTTGGCCATTGTGGAGAGGTTGGAGTCTGTTTGATTGAGTGTGTGAACAGGTGTCTTTTATACAGGTAACGAGTTCAAACAGGTGCAGTTAATACAGGTAATGAGTGGAGAACAGGAGGGCTTCTTAAAGAAAAACTAACAGGTCTGTGAGAGCCGGAATTCTTACTGGTTGATAGGTGATCAAATACTTATGTCATGCAATAAAATGCAAATTAATTATTTAAAAATCATACAATGTGATTTTCTGAATTTTTGTTTTAGATTCCGTCTCTCACAGTTGAAGTGTACCTATGATAAAAATTACACACCTCTACATGCTTTGTAAGTAAGAAAAACCTGCAAAATCGGCAGTGTATCAAATACTTGTTCTCCCCACTGTAGATATATTGGCATTCATTTTCTGAAAAAAGGACTGAGATCGATGGCAGGGGATATTTTGGAATAGATGATTTAGCCGAGGAAGGATATTCATCCTGACGACATTAATGGTTTGGTAGGGTACACCAGTTAATCAGGTCCTGTTTAATCTTTGTGAGAAACGGCATACAATTTGAAGTGAACAGGTCTTTAAGTTTACATACACTTAGGTTGAAGTCATTAAAACTAATTTTTCAACCACAGATTTCATGTTAACATACTATAGTTTTGACAAGTCGGTTAGGACATTACTTGTAATTCTTCCAACAATTGTTTACAGACAGACTATTTCACTTATAATTCACTATATCACAATTCCAGTGGGTCAGAAGTTTACATACACTAGGTTGACTGTGCCTTTAAACAGCTTGGAAAATTCCAGGAAATGATGTCATGGCTTTAGAAGCTTCTGATAGGCTAATTAACATAATTTGAGTCAATTGGAGGTGTACCTGTGGATGTATTTCAAGGCCTACCTTCAAACTCAGTGCCTCTTTGCTCGACATCATGGGGAAATCAAAATAAATCAGGCAAAAAATTGTAGACTTCCACAAGTCTGGTTCATCCTTGGGAACAATTTGCAAACGCCTGAAGGTACCACGTTCATCTGTACAAACAATAGTACGCAAGTATAAACACCATGGGACCACGCAGCCGTCATACCGCTCAGGAAGGAGACGCGTTCTGTCTCTTAGAGATGAACGTACTTTGGTGAGAAAAGTGCAAATCAATCCCAGAACAACAGCAAAGGACCTTGTGAAGATGCTGGAGGAAACAGGTACAAAAGTATCTATATCCACAGTAAAATGAGTCCTACTGTAAATCAACATAACCTGAAAGGCAGCTCAGCAAGGAAGAAGCCACTGCTCCAAAACCGCCATAAAAAAGCCAGACTACGGTTTGCAACTGTACATGGGGACAAATATGGTACTTTTTTGGAGAAATGTCCTCTGGTCTGATGAATCTGTCTGTAAACAATTGTTGGAAGAATAACTTGTCATGCACAAAGTAGATGTCCTAACCCGACTTGCCAAAACTATAGTTTGTTAGCATGAAATCTGTGGAGTTTTAATGACTTCAACCTAAGTGTATGTAAACTTACGACTTCAACTGTAATCTGAATGGCCGCTCAGCAAGGAAGAAGCCACTGCTCCAAAACCGCCATAAAAAAGCCAGACTATGGTTTGCAACTGCATATGGGGACAAAGATCGTACTTTTTGGAGAAATGATGAAGCAAAAAAGAACACCATCCCAACTGTGAAGCATGGGGGTGGCAGCATCATGTTGAGGGGGTGCTTTGCTGCAGGAGGGACTGGTGCACTTCACAAAATAGATGGCATAATGAGAAAGAAATATTATGTGGATATATTGAAGCAACATCTCAAGTCATCAGTCAGGAAGTTAAAGCTTGGTCGCAAATGATTCTTCCAAATGGACAATGACCCCAAGCATACTTCCAAAGTTGTGGCAAAATGGCTTACGGGCAACAAAGTCAAGGTATTGAAGTGGCCATCACAAAGCCCTGACCTCAATCCTATAGAAAATGTGTGGGCAGAACTGAAAAAGCATGTGCTATTAAGGAGGCCTACAAACCTGACTCAGTTACACCAGCTCTGTCAGCAGGAATGGGCCAAAATTCACCCAATGTATTGTGAGAAGCTTTTGGAATTGTTTGACCCAAGTTAAACAATTTAAAGGCAATGCTACCAAATACTAATTGAGTGTATGTAAACTTCTGACCCACTGGGAATATGATGAAAGAAATAAAAGCTGAAATAAATAATTCTCTCTACTATTAATCTGACATTTCACATTCTTAAAATAAATTGGGGATCCTAACTGACCTAAAACAGGACATTTTTACTAGGATTAAATGTCAGGATTTGTGAAAAACTGAGTTTAATGTATTTGGCTAAGGTGTATGTAAACTTCCGACTTCAACTGTCTATGAATGAGTCATGGTTTGTTTGAGTAATTGATTGATTGATTGATTGATTGATTGAGTGAGAGAGGCCAATGCCAGAAATAAGCTGTCCTACATGCCAAATCCACCCCACTAGCCAATTTAATGTGGCCTGCCAAGGATGTGTATCCACCTGACATTGAGTCAGTGATTTTTCTCTGTATGGGAATGTGCACACATGCTAGGTACAGGCTGTGCCACAACTCTTTACTGCTCACCCTACTATTATAAGCTGCAGGTTCGTACTCATGTAGCTGCCTGTTTTCCCCATTGCTTTGGAGCTCTCTAGCTCCTTCCGAGTGATGTGATCAAATCTCTCCCTGCCTGCTTGCCTGCCTTTTCTAGCCTTGCCTGGTGGGTCTGTGTCACAGGAACACTTTGGCTAAAATAATAAGTCTGAAAACAATTGTGTTTGCTCAGACACATGCTTTAAAATCATTATAAGCAGCAGGATTGTGCATACAGTATGATCTGTTAAAGTAAACTCTAGAAAAAACATAGATCCTAAATCCTGACTGTTTCCAGCTGGAGAGGAGACGGAGCCGAGTCCAACATTTTTTCAGCTAAATTGGAACAGAAATGTGCCTTCAGCGCATAGGGCTGGTGTGCCCCCCCCCCCACCCTTCAGATTTTTTCAAAAAATTTGAGCGAAGTGTGATTTCCAGAACCGTGACGAATAAAGTCATACGCTTAAAATGTGGGTGGTTTTGATGTCCTTTTCCATGTCCCGACTTTAACAAGCTAGAACAATGTGTAGCCGTTCCGGGGGCTGGTTAACATTGGGTGGACGGTCTGAGAGTTTTTACAGTGTGGAATTGGCTGTTCAGCCTCTCGCTGCTACAGTGTAAGCCTCAAGGGTTACGTGGTTTTGAAGAGGGATACAGCGAGCGGTCGTGTCTCCAAGTTCGATACGAGGCCAGCCTGTTGGTGGTTGTGATGGTGTCCCGCGCGTCTCTCGCCCAGGAGTGGCACATCCACTGAAATGAGAGGGGATATGGCTTCCCTCTCTCTCTCTTTGACTGAATAACAGTAAGCTTATACCATCACTGAGGATAAAAAAGACTGTAATCGCCTCGATGCTATGAAGAAAAGTCCACATACATAATTCTGTTCTGTTGGTGAAGGTTCTTCTAACCACATAAGAAAAGAGAACCTCCTAACCAGGCTGCGGCTTTGTGACTTATGAGGCCTGAGGTTTCCCTACACCGTGTCCTTCCTCGCCATTTGCATTCAATATGAATGGATCCATACATTCATGTAGAGTAGAGCTCCTTCAAACCTCTGGCCGCAGTTGCAACTAGTTAGCTACTAGGGATATAGCTAGCCTAGTGTTATTAGATTGACATGCCAGGGCCCTCCTGGAGCAGCTAAGGAGGCGTAGAAGGATAGAACCTCTTGTGTTACGTTTGGTGAATTTGATCCTGAATCCCCTGTGATGCATCATTAGCACAAGCCTCCCAGTCACAACAGTTCGAGTAAGAGTTTCCCCCCTCTACAGAGAAATGAGTCATTAATCAGGCCCTGAGCGAGTTTTGATGGGTAGCAGCGTTCATTACTCACTTAGGGAAAGCCTGATGAGGAGAGAGAATGGACCTCCTCCTCTGCCCTCTCATGACATCCCATCTATCCCTGCCTCCCACAACTTCAACAAATGGGATTAACAGTAAATTAGCCCTAGTGATGTGGGCGGGATGCTCCCTTTTACTTTTCCATCCCGGGCAGTGGACGGATCGAGGGGTGACTCAGAGTGTGATTCCTACGGGAACAATCAAAGTTCTCACATAAAAGAAACTGATCTGCAATTTGCCTTTTTATGGTTTATAAGTTGCAGAAAGTTATAATGAGTCAGTGTGGTTGATGATGTCATGGAGAGCGGTAGGTGCGTGAGAGGCAGGAGGTGGTTGGCTCAGACCAGGCCCGGCTAGCTCCCCTGCCTGCATGTGGGGCTTTGGCAGCAGCCGGCGATGCCCATTACGCTTGTTTCAGAGTTGTTAAACGTACCTGTGACAGACTGTGTTCCTGCTGGCCTAATTGCTCCTGAGCTACGTTCAAAACAAACCTCCCAGCAACAGCACCGTTGCCCTGCTGAATGAAATCGCTACACACCAAACATGTTGTCATCATAACTCACATTATGGGCCTGTGTTTCGCATGAATGGAGGACCAAAACTTTGTGTTCACCTGTATGAACTAGAATATCCCTCTCCAAACTGGGCAGTGCAACTGGAACTCAGTTGGAGGAGCCTGTTTAAATTAGTTTAGATTTGATTTCATAGTCTGGATGTTGTAGATATTGTTCTCATTCATAGATCAAATTGCACATTTTGTTCTACCAGAACTGCTTGTAAAATGAGTCTCATGGAAGCCCAGAGAGAGAGAGTCAATTGTAGAATGGTTATTACTCAACCCAAGAAATGGATTAGTAGAAACAAAAACAGCACATATTGGTTCAGTTGGAAACTTAGTGTAGTAGAATTGAGGCTGCCAATACAGCGGAGGACTTCAGATATACACTACCGTTCAAAAGTTTGGGGTCACTTAGATATGCTTTGTTTTTGAAAGAAAGGCAAATGTTTTGTCCATTAAAATAACATCAAATTGATCAGAAATGCAGTGTAGACATTGTTAATGTTGTAAATGACTATTGTAGTTGGAAACGGCTGATTTTTTTTTATGGAATATCTACATAGGCATACAGAGGCCCATTATCAGCAACCATCACTCCTGTGTTCTAATGGAATGTTGTGTTAGCTAATCCAAGTTTATCATTTTAAAAGGCTAATTGATCATTAGAAAACCATTTTGCAATGATGTTAGCACAGCTGAAAACTGTTGTGCTGATTAAAGAAGCAATAAAACTGGCCTTCTTTAGATTAGTTGAGTATCTGGAGCATCAGCATTTGTGGGTTCGATTACAGGCTCAAAATGGCCAGGAACAAATAACTTTCTTCTGAAACTTGTCAGTCTATTCTTGTTCTGAGAAATGAAGGCTATTCCATGTGAGAAATTGCCAAGAAACTGAAGATCCCGTACAACACTGTGTACTACTCCCTTCACAGAACAGCGCAAACAGGCTATAACCAGGATAGAAAGAGGAGTTGGAGGCGCCGGTGCACAACTGAGCAAGAGGACAAGTACATTAGAGTGTCTAGTTTGAGAAACAGACGCCTCACAAGTCCTCAACTGGCACCAGTCTCAACAGTGAAGAGGCGACTCCGGGATGCTGGCCTTCTAGGCAGAGTTGCAAAGAAAAAGCCATATCTCAGACTGGCCAATAAAAGTTTAAGATGGACAAAAGAACACAGACACTGGACAGAGGAAGATTGGAAAAAAGTGTTATGGACAGACAAATCTAAGTTTGAGGTGTTCGGATCACAAAGAAGAACATTCGTGAGACGCAGACCAAATTAAAAGTTGCTCAAGGAGTGCTTGGCTGTCAAGCATGGTGGAGGCAATGTGATGGTCTGGGGGTGCTTTGGTGGTGGTAAAGTGGGAGATTTGTACAGGGTAAAAGGGATCTTGAAGAAGGAAGGCTATCACTCCATTTTGCAACGCCATGCCATACCCTGTGTACGGCGCTTAATTGGAGTCAATTTCCTCCTACATCAGGACAATGACCCAAAGCACAGCTCCAAACTATGCAAGAACTCTTTAGGGAAGAAGCAGTCAGCTGGTATTCTGTCTATAATGGAGTGGCCAGCACAGTCACCGGATCTCAACCCTATTGAGCTGTTGTGGGAGCAGCTTGACCGTATGGTACGTAAGAAGTGCCCATCAAGCCAATCCAATTTGTGGGAGGTCCTTTAGGAAGCATGAGGTGAAATCTCTTCAGATTACCTCAACAAATTGACAACTAGAATGCCAAAGGTCTGCAAGGCTGTAATTGCTGCAAATGGAGGATTCTTTGACGAAAGTAAAGTTTGAAGGACATAATTATTATTTCAATTAAAAATCATTATGTATAACCTAGTCAACATCTTGACTATATTTCCTATTCATTTTGCAACTAATATAGATAGATAGATAGATAGATAGATAGATAGATAGATAGATAGATAGATAGATAGATAGATAGATAGATAGATAGATAGATAGATAGATAGATAGATAGATAGATAGATAGATAGATAGATAGATAGATAGATAGATAGATAGATAGATAGACAGATGCCAGAATGAAATACACAAAAGACAGATACACGATACATGATACATAGTACGGCAGTATTAAAAAGTATAAAGTCTGGAGTGCAAAAAACTATAAAAGGCATTGCATAGTATGAGTGAATGACTGAATATGTACAGCATTCATTGTTATAGAGTGTTAGGTGAAAAAATGATACAATTGTTGCAAGTTGATATAAAAAAATATATATATATACATTTTTTATTTAACTATACAGGTACAGATACTTAAATAGCTAAATGTGCGTATGATATAATTTAGGGTAATAATAATCATTCCCTTTAAATACAGTCCTTAGTACAGGGTTTAATTACAGATAAATGCACATATCACACATTAGATATACTAAATGCAATGAAAAACATATACTACTGACAGGATACTATTATACAGTCCTGAGTGAATGACTACCTAAGTTCAGTCCAAGAATTACTTACAATATTGCACGTGATATGATATAACAACTGTACATGAATATGTACATACAGTCCTGAATGAATGAGTGCTGAATTAATAAGTCCTGAGTGAATGAGTGATTACAGACCAGAGAGTTACTCACGGATGGATGGATGCCTAATTGTTAAACTAGGTCCTAACACCCCAACAGTTCCAGATCTATGTTGTCGACGGCACGGCACCCAGGTGAGGCATTCAATAGTCTAATAGCCGCCGGCAGGAAGGACCTCTTGTAGCGCTCTCTGGCACACCGTGATGGAATCAGTCTGTGACTGAAGGTACTCCTCTGCATCATAACCATGGCATGAGGAGGGTTGTCCATGATGGCCAGAAGTTTGGCCAGGATCCTTCTCTCCGCCACCTCCTCTAGAATGTCAAGGTTAATCCCTAGAACAGAGCTAGCCTTCCTGATCAGTTTATTTACCCGAGAAGCATGACCGGCCTTTATGTTGGTGCCCCAGCACACCACTGCCAAAAAGATGGCCCTGGCAACCACAGACTGGTAGAAAGTATACAGTAATTTACTGCACACGTTGAAGGACCCGAGCCTCCTCAGAAAATAGAATCGCCTCTGGCCCTTTTTGTACAGGGCCCCGGTGTTATCAGCCCATTCCAGCCTGCTGTCCATATGGACTCCCATGAGCTTGTATGAACCAACCTTTTCCATATCCATCCCCTTTATAGGGACTGCAGTCGGTTGGGCCTTGGTTCTCCTGAAGTCCACAATCATCTCCTTTGTTTTGCTGATGTTGATCTGAAGGTGGTTCTGCTCACACCGAACCAAAAAGTCATTGATTGTGCTCCTGTGCTCCTCCTCCTGCCCACCCTTGATGCTCCCTACAATTGCGGAGTTATCTGAGAACTTTTGCAGGTGGCATGTTTCAGAGTTATATCTGAAGTCTAAGGTGTAGAGGGTGAACAGGAACAGGGACAGGACATTCCCTGGGGGGCCCCTGTGTTGCTCACTGCCCGTTCTGACACACAGCTCTGTAGCCGCAACAAATTGTGGCCTAACGTTCAGGTAGTCCATAACCCAGGAGACTAAGGGTGTTTCCATTTTCCTCCTCCTCATCTAGCAGGGGCTGAATGGTTTTGAAGGCACTGGAGAAGTCAAAAAACACAACTCACAGTGCTACCTGCGTTGTCCAGGTGAGAGTAGGCCCTTTGCAGAAGGTAGATGATTGCATCATCCACCCTGATGTTGCGTTGGTATGCGAGCTGGAGAGCTGGAGGGGAGGTAGACAGAGCCAATATCGAACCTGTTAAAAAATTGGTTCAGCTTATTGGCTCTGTCCTGGGTCCCTTCCATCTGCCCACTGTTTGACTTTTTGAAGCCAGTGATATTTCATGTATTTTTTCATGGAAAACAAGGACATTTCTAAGTGACCCCAAACTTTTGAACGGTAGTCTATACAAGGACAACTCTCAAACCCACTACCGCAAACAGTTAGATGTCTGTGGCTGGGGGAGGGTTTCTCACATTATCTACTGTATGTGGTGCCAGTAGAAGACCAATATTAACTAGCAGCTATATGTCAGTCCCACTTCACTATACAACCGTCACACTCCAAATGATTTGTAATATTTGTCTTGTCTGCTTGGTTAGCTTGCTGTGCTAAGGAACCATTGTGGTGGTGTCTTCTCCAGTGATGTTCAAAGGGGCCCTGGTTTTTGTAAATACAATACTTGAGGCACAGAGGGATGTTAGATAACCATCAGAATTTGGGACTGCAGAGATGTTTTGTTTTAAGTCCTTTTTACTCTGTGGTTGAAACTGTAAACTATGTTGGTTGATCATGGGGAGGGAGTGGTATTTTTAATGGTGTGTTCACTGCTCACATTCTCTCTCTCCACAGTAAAAAAAAACAGGGTGTGCTATGCTATCCATAATCTCACGATGACCATTTCAGCTAGGCCTATGTTCTGGTGATGAAAGAGAAAATGAAAGAGAAAAGAGCTGAGCTAGCATGTGAACATGTCAAAATATGGTTTGCAATAGTTGATTGGTTGGTTTCAAATGTATCTGCTGTTCGGAAAAACTATTTAAGTACAATGTCAACAGCTGCCTATAACTTAGAGCGTTGCAAGTTCACACAACATACCATCGCTGTGTGTTTAAAAGCACACTTGGGTGCCAAATTAGGTTAAGATGCTGTAATTTTCAGAGGGCTCGAAATTCCTCTAGACCGATGCACTTTGATCGTCTCTTCTCTAGTGTGACTTGAAAACATGGCTATAGATGCTGTTTACACATCAGAGCCGCATGGCTTTCACAGTTTTGGTTGGAGGCACTGTAGCATGCAAGCTAAAGGAGTAGAGGCTTCTCTTTTGATATCTATCTGATCGATTCACCATGGATCTATCTCCCCATTGGCACGCTGTCTCTCTCTGCAATGTACTGAACCGGTGGTGGTGGATGCCATATTCCTCTAGATAAATGCCATTTTCCTCTAGGAAACCCCATATTGGGATTTTTCAAGGATATTGTTGGTTTTCTGCACAAATATTGTGAGAGGTTTGTATCTTCAACATATGTTCCTGCTAAATATCCAGGTCTATGTAGGCATGAAATTGGAGAGAACTCGTTTGGACACCTTGTCGTCCTTAGAAAGCAAAACCGTTTTCCTTTTTGAGCTTGTTTCATGTTTAGTTCACATCGACGTGTCTGAGAATTGATGAATGATTAAAACCAGCCGGCAATGTTGATGTTTGAATGTGCTTGACACCGTTCCAGTAGGTCTAGTTGAGTTGGACAGGGCCACTCCAAACAGGCAGACGGACGGACAGACTTAATCATTGCCTCCCCTCTGACATACCTGTGGGCTGTGCTTTGAATGCGCTCCAGACTTTGACCCGATCCAAAGAAGTCTCCAATGAACAGTTACCAAAAAACATTTCTCACTCGCCTGGAGAGTGTATCCTTTCTTTTCATTCTTAACTGTAGGATGTGGGATCTGCATCGGATTCGAAAAGTGCATGCATGGCTGTTGTTATCCTTAATCAGAACATGTTCAACAGGATCAAAGAGTGGGCTGAGGTGATCAGGCATAATGAACGCACAGCTAAATACCGGCTAATAGAAGGCAGCAGGCATATTAGTTATCAACCACTAAAAAGAGGTGAGCCAGAGGAGCCGCTGGTCTGATCAAGTGAGTAACTAACCCGCCCAGATGAGGAAAGATAGGGACATGCTTTGTGATAGTAGTGCCCTGCCTTCACCACTGTTAGAACCCAGAACCCCTTCTCTCACAATGGGTGGGAAATGAACTTCTCACAATTTCCGTCTTCATGCCAAGCCAGGTTTCCCTTGCTCTCAACGTTATGTGTTAGCAATCGTGTTTGGATGGGTTTTGGGAAAGGGGAGTACATTTGGCCAATTTACAGGCTGTCAGGTCAATGTAAACATGCCCAGAGTGTATATTCTACGTTAACATATGGCTGTGTGAGGCGATGAGGAAGAAAAATACCTCTGTTTATTTTCTCTTTATGGAGCGATTGACAGCATGAATCCAGATACAGTGTCTTCGGAAAGTGTTCAGACCCCTTGACTTTTTCCACATTTTGTTACGTTACATCCTTATTCTAAAATGTATTAAATAAAAAAAGTTCCTCAGCCATCTACACACAATACCATATAATGACAAAGCTAAATATGATTGCTAAATACATTTGTTAAAAAAAGGGTGTCTCATGGCATGGCATGTTTTAGCTCCTTTTAATTTTTAGCTGAAACAAACAATGAATTATAGATGAGCTCAGTTTGGTAAAATGCATTTTAGAGGGGTGATTTTCCTATTGATATATAGTGGCTGTTCAATTTAAAAATCTTTCTAAAATAATACACATTCAAATGAGCGTACACCTGAAGGTAATACAGTGCATTCAGAAAGTATTCAGACCCCTTGTCTTTTTCACATTTTGTTACGTTACAGCCTTATTCTAAAATGTATTAAATGTGTTTTTTTTCTCAGCAATCTACACACAATATCCATAATGACAAAGCAAAAATATGTTTTTAGACATTTTTGCAAATGTATAAAAAACTAAATATAAAAAAAAAAAGAAAAAAGTATTCAGACCCTTTGCTATGAGACTCAAAATTGAGCTCAGGTGCGTCCTGTTTCCATTGATCATCCAAGAGACATGATTTGGAAAGGCACACACCTGTCTATATAGGATCCCACAGTTGACAATGCATGTCAGAGCAAAAAACAAGTAATGAGGTCGAAGGAATTGCCCTAGAGCTCCGGGACAAGATTGCGTCGAGGCACAGATCTGGGGAAGGGTACCAAAAAATGTCTGCAGCATTGAAGGTCCCCAAGAACACAGTGGCCTCCATCATTCTTAAATGGAAGAAGTTTGGAACCACCAAGAGTCGGTCGCCCGGCCAAACTGAGCAATCAGGGGAGAAGGGCCTTGGTCAGGGAGGTGAATGGGAGACTATTCAGGATTAAGGCAAATATAAATGAAGTACAGAGAGATCTTTGATAAAATCCTGCTCCAGAGCGCTCTAAGCACACAGCCAAGACAACGCAGGAGTGGCTTCGGAACAAGTCTTTGAATGTCCTAGAGTTGAAAAGCCAGAGCCCGGACTTGAACCCGATCGAACATCTCTGGAGAGACCTGAATATAGCTGTGCAGCAACGCTCTCCTTCCAACCTGACAGAGCTTGAGAGGATCTGCAGAGAAGAATGGGAGAAACTCCCCAAATACATGTGTGCCAAGCTTGTAGCATCATACCCAACAAGACTCTAGGCTGTAATCGCTGCCAAAGGTGCTTCAACAAAGTACTGAGTAAAGGGGCTGAATACTTACAGCGGGTGAAATAAGTATTGAACACGTCACCATTTTTCTCAGTAAATATATTTCCAAAGGTGCTATTGACATGACATTTTCACCAGATGTTGGTAACAACCCAAGTAAGACACCAAAACAAATAAGTTCAGAAATTAAGTTATGTGTAATAATGTGAAATGACACAGGGAAAAAGTATTGAACACACTTACTGATATTTATTTAATACTTTGTACTAAAGCCTTTGTTGGTAATGACAGCTTCAAGACGCCTCCTGTATGGAGAAACTAGTCGCATGCATTGCTCTGGTGTGATTTTACCCATTCTTCCACACAAACAGTCTTCAAATCTTGAAGGTTCCGTGGGCCTCTTCTATGAATCTTGATCTTCAGTTCTTTCCATAGATTTTCAATGGGATTTAAGTCAGGTGATTGGCTGGGCCATTCTGGCAGCTTTATTTTCTTTCTTTGAAACCAATTGAGAGTTTCCTTGGCTGTGTGTTTGGGATCATTGTCTTGCTGAAATGTCCACCCTCGTTTCATCTTCATCATCCTGGTAGATGGCAGCAGATTTTTGTCAAGAATGTCTCTGTAAATTTGCCCATTCATCCTTCCTTCAATTATGTGAAGTTTGCCAGTACCATTTGCTGAAAAGCAGCCCCACACCATGATGTTCCCACCTCCAAACTTCACTGTTGGTATGGTGTTTTTAGGGTGATGTGCAGTGCCATTTCTCCTCCAAACATGGTGTGTATTATGACATCCAAACAGTTCAATTTTGCTCTCATCTGACCACACTATATTCTCCCAGTATTTCACTGGCTTTTCCAAATGTTGTACAGCAAACTTTAAACGAGCTTCAACATGCTTTTTTTTTCAGCAATGGAGTCTTGCGTGGTGAGCGTGCATACAGGCCATGGCGGTGGAGTGCATTACTTACTGTTTTCTTTGAGACAACAGCACCTGCTAATTGCAGGTCTTTTTTAAGCTCTCCACAAGTGGTCCTTGGCTCTTGGACAACTCTTCTGATTATTATTTTCACTCCTCTGTCAGAAATCTTGCGAGGAGCACCTGGTCGAGGCAAATTTATGGTGAAATTATTGTCTTTCCACTTCCGTATTATGGCCCCAACAGTGCTCACTGGAACATTCAGAAGCTTAGAAATGCGCCTATAACCAATGCCATCATTATGTTTTGCAACAATTAGGTTGCGAATGTCTTGAGACAGCTCTTTGCTTTTACCCATCATGAGATGGGTCTTGTGTGACACCTTGGCAATGAGACCTTTTTGTAGGCCACCAGTTGGGACTGAACCAGCTGATAGTAATTTGCACTGACAGGGGGCTGGATTGCTTTTTAATTACTGATAGTTTTCAGCTGTTGTCTTGGCTTTCCATGCCTTTTTGCACCTCCCTTTCTTCATGTGTTCAATACTTTTTCCCTGTGTCATTTCACATTATTACACATAACTTAATTTATGAACTTATTTCATGTCAATAGCACCTTTGGAAATATATTTACTGAGAAAAATGGTGACGTGTTCAATACTTATTTCACCCGCTGTATGTACATTTTTCAGTTTTAGATTTTTTATAAATTAGCAAAATTATTATAAAACCATTTTTTTATTTGTCATTATGGGGTATTGTGTGTAGATGAGGGGAAAAAACGATTGAATACATTTTAGAATAAGGCTGTAACGTAACAAAATGTGGGAAAAGTCAAGAAGGGTCTGAACAGTGACATGTTTTTTTTTGTTTATTTTCTTTCTGTACTCCAGCACTTTGGATTTGAAATTATATAATGACTATGTGGTCAAAGTGCAGACTGTCAGCTTTAAATTTAGTGTATTATTCATCCATATTGGGTGAACCGTTTAGAAATTACAGCACTTATACATAGTCCCCCCATTTTAGGGGACCAAAAGTATTGGGACAAATTCACTTATATGTGCATTAAAGTAGTCAAAAGTTTAGTATTTGGATGATGGTAAATAATGTATTGTCTAATTTTAGAGTCATTTTTATTGTAAATAAGAATAGAATATGTTTCTAAACACTTCTACGTGAATGTGGACGCTACCATGATAACGGATAATCCTGAATGAATCGTGAATAATGATGAGTGAGGTTACAGAGGCATAAAATATCATACCCCCCCCCAACAAAAAAAAACATTCTGTTAGATTCGGATGTTACAGTACGTGGCTGCAATGAATACGATCTTCTCACAGTTCGGAAATATCTTGAAATGTGTTATCTGTCTGATGTAGTAAGGTCGCGCAGTATGGAGATGACCAATCACCAGGCACCAGTGATGAATAGGCCACGGAGTACAGTGGGCGCTAATCTGGACGTGATCAACGAGGTGTCGGGGTGAACTTAATCCCGATCACAGACACACTCTGGTTAACACTAAATTTCACTGTCTCTACTCTCTCTCTATCTCGCCACTCACCAACACAGATTTTGTGTGTGTGTGTGTGTGTGTGTGTGTGTAGTCTGGCAGGCTGGTCTTCTCCTGTAAATCCTGTGTACTGTGCTTCAGTCTTCAACACGGTGGGGAAGAGTGAACCCCATGTCAAGCACCGACATCTCCTTGCTGCTGCTTCTCACATGATTACAAACTGCTGTTATAGTTCCACTTAGCAATTTCATGTTGTCTTTAAACGGGTTGGAGAAATGTAATATGCGAATTCATGGCAAATGGAGAAACACGCTCTGTTCAGTCTCCCACAGTTGACTTCTCCACTATGATGTTTTATTAAGCACTGTGGTAGGTTGCCCAGTCGGTGGGAGCTGTTACCCTATCTCCGCCTGGGATATTTAAAACTTGGCTCGAATCGTTAGCAGTGTCTCTCGTTTGCAGCTATTGTGTTCGCCCAAGGACATTTTCTTGTAAACATGATCGCTAAGGAGTTTATATTAAGAGACGCTTATTGTGGAATGGACTGGCTGTTACTGGCTCCTTTGTCCTCCTCCGGCAACTCGATCCGGGCCTGGAGTCACTGCGGTTTGGGGCTTTCATCGGCTGTCTCAACACAGTGTCAACGCAGCGTTCAGGAGGGCCAGTTCTGACCAGAATTAATGCAATATTCACCTTCAAAACCAATCAGCATTCAAAGTTGTAGGGGGGAACCAAAGTTTGCATGAATGACAAATGGCTGAATCAGACGGATTTCCTACAAATTAGAAAATATCTTTGTTACATATCTGTTACTATTGTTTGGCTTATACTGTCTGATGGACTTTTCAACTGCTGACTTTTTCCCTCTGGTTCAGTCTGTTGCCTCAAGTATACCTTTGTCCTCAGCTCTGAGGCCATCCACAGTTCTGTCTTACCACCGAGACAGGAACATGTTGTTATGCCCAGTGAAGGCTCAGCTGCACTATCAAATGTTAGTTACAGTGGAATATACTACCAAAGGCAGTTATCATTCATACTGTATTACACACTCAAACTCAAGCCTTGTCCCAGGGAGTTTTTCTTTGCCAGTGTGCTTCTCCCTGCTTTTTGGGGTCTAAACTAGAGTTACTGTAATGCACTTTGTATCCACTGCTGATTTAAAAAGATTTTTAAAGTACATTTGATCGACTGATTGATTGATTGATTGATTGGATTGCTTTACATGTAGTTGAAACTAATCACAATTTCTGTTTGTGCCCCTCTGTCTCTCATCTCTCTCCTGCAGCTAGCTATGGAGTGTACCCCATCTGTAAGGGCTGTTCGGTGTGCTCCAAGGACAATGGCTGCGTGAACTGCCAGCCCAAGCTCTTCCTGTTCCTGCGGAGGGAGAGGATGAGGCAGTACGGCGAGTGTCTCCACGCGTGTCCAACGGGATACTATGGCATTCGAGCCCCGGAGATCAACACGTGCTCCCGTAAGGCCTCCTCCCTCCTTCATCCCCCCACCCCCCCTCCTCCCTCCTCCCTCCTTCATCCCTCCACCCCCTCCCCCCCCCCCCCACTCTCTTTTCTCTCTCCTCTCTCATCACATCATTTATTGTCTCGTCACATGCTCCTTATGCAGGGCAGAGGGAGACACACATGCTTCACATTTTGTACTGCCGATCCATTAGCACAGGTGGATGTTAGTGCCGAGTCAAGTCTATATTAAGAAGGGTCTTTCCTCCAGGGGCGTACAGTATAGGCCTGGATGTGGGATCTGAGGATCTGAGGCTGTAGATGTCTGATTATTCCAGCTTCTCAAGCAACAGTCTCACTTGGTGAACATTTAGAGGCTTGTTAGAGGGTGTTGTGGATGGGCTTCAGAACGAAGGCTAGGAAGGCTATTCAGACGTTCTTAAATGGGCTGTTATTCAAGTTCTAGGCATACCTTGGTGCTTTGTTTTGTGGAAGATTAGTAACGCTTACCAATAGTTTGTAGACTTTGTACAAATGAAACGCTGCCATGTGCAGATTAATGCGAGTGGAATAGGTTAAGGCACTCGCAGAGGGCTGGGTAATGTCATTCTGAGGAAAAACAATCCTGATTATGTAAGGAAAAAAACATCAATCATTGTAGATATTTCCATTCATCCATGTCAATAGTATGAATGTATATAATTTTGGGGGAGATTTATGTGCTCATATGTTCAACGTGTTTTCTGTGTGTAGTCAGCTGTATTTGATATCAGGGTTGTTTTGGTCTCATGACAAGCTAAACCAGACAACACCTTTAGACACACATCTTTTGAATTATGTTTTCTATATTGAAAACTGAAAGGGGAAACTAAAACCTAACAATGTCTCTCAGCACAAAAATAAAAATAAAATAATAATACGATATCCAATTAATGAAATGTCTCCCTCTCCTCTCCTATTGGACCAGGCTGCGCCCCCATCTCATAACCTTATTTTAACATGGAGTCTGGCTTGAGAGAGGCCGGCTTTATAGGTTTAGAGAGAGCCCGAGGTGTTGGCTGAGTGTTTCATGTGAAAACTGAGAAAGAACTTGAACCCATTGTGTTCTGTTAGCCAAACTCCTGACAGACATGCTGAAATGAGACCCCAGAGGAGCGTGTCAGGACCTCTAGGCCCAATAATCCAGACGCGCAGCAGACAAGGGAGGATAAACTATTTTGCTGCTTACTCACGCGCTCGCTCTCTCAAAACCTCCATGCAAATACATCCGCTGGTTTTGTCAGTCAGAAAAATAGAGCAGATTGACGACTGAAATGCCTGGCTTGTTATAGACTTCTGGTATCAATTGGCTTTTCCCCTCTCCGAGACACCCGCTCCCCCTGCACACACATGCTCATCTCTCCATTCCCCACAATAAAAGAGGAGAAGGAAGGGCCTGCAGTCATTTCACCCTATCTTCACGAGTCAGGGAACATTGGAGGATAAAGACACTTTGTTCTTCAGCGGATAGTAATTCTTCCCCATCCCTCCCCGCCCCACCGTCTCTCTGTCCTGCGTGAAGTTTGATTTTAAGCGGTACCGACGTGCGGCACCAACTTGTGGCAAATTCATCTGAGTTCTTTTCTGAACAACTGCTCCCAGAACAAAAATTGTACCATTGTCATGTAGCATCAAATCTCGGCGGCGAGGCCTACTTTGATGTGATCGATATTGGAGTCATGAATTCATAATCCCGCTTCGCATTTGACCTTCCTTCTTAAGTTGCACCCTTTATGTAATTTCCACTAAACTGTTTGGGTCTGTCGGCCATAACGGGCCGTTCTATCAGGTCTGCTTTACGAAGCTAATTGTCGCGTCACTGGGAACAATTTGCGGGCTGACACGGCAGCTGGGTTCTCCTCTGAGCTCAAAGACACCGGGGTTCCTCCCCGCCACCAGTGCCCCAGACATAGAGCCAGTGCGTGCCCCTGCTCTCCAAGAGGCCTGGAACGTGGCATTACGTCTCTGTTATCATGGTCTTTCAAAACAGCCTCTGAAATCACTTAAGGAGCAGCTGCTTATTATTACACCAGAGTTTGTCTGTGTGATCTTATCTCATTCAAGAATGTTTTGTGGACTGCCTGGGTAAAGGAAAACCAAAGCCAGACGAGCGAGAGAGAGGTTTACACACTCACTCCCAGGCTAGCCGTGATGTGGCTGGAACCCCATGGCTAAGTTCCTCACTCTCTTTCAGCCTCCACTTGACAGCTTGACATTAGGAAAAGAAAGTGTAGCCACACACTTTAACCTGTGTGCCAATGTGCGGTAAGACATGTGCATTTTCCGCATCTCTCTCTCTCTCTCTCTCTCTCTCTCTCTCTGTCTCTGTCTCTCACATACACAAGCACTCACACACACACATACACAAACACACACCTTTCAGCAGCTAATGTTGAAGAGTTTGATATGATCCATAACTCCAGCTGCAGTCATGGAGTCACTTGTCAGCTCAACAGACTAATACTGCTCTTATGCTCATCTTTCTCTATGTCAACCTCCACCGTAACCAGGGAGATTTCTAAGGATAGAGATTCACATATGGTTTATATACAGCCCTGTCCTGATAAGTGCACCTATATACTGTAAGTGATGTGTAAGTTGGCAAACTATGTGTAAGTCTGTTGCAGTTGCACCAGTGCTAATACAAACTAATCTGTCTACTTGTCTGGGACATCCATCAGCATGGTTTAGGTTTTAGCGCAGGCTTTTATAACATTATTTAATTCCCAAGCTATGGCATAGACTGTATCAGGCATCAACGGTATTTTCATATGGGTTTAAAATGTTAAGAGGAGGAGCTGAATGGTGGATAACAGTGCTGAGTTTAACGGGAGGGAAAGTGTTGACAGGGACAGCATGAGATTGATACTCTGAGCAAAACTTCCTCCCAGGGGCTGTATAATGGTTTTAAACACTGCTGAGGAGGTGGGTTGGAATAGGTTTGGAGGGTATCCTGGTGGACAAGGCTTTAAGTCTGGGAAAGATTGTCCCTATATGCACCCTTTCAACAAACACACACACACACACAGCCGTCCCTTAGCCACACGCACCCGTGCCTGCATGCTCTCCCTCAGCCACAACTCTCCCTCAGCCACAGCATGCTATTATGCTCACAGAAACCCCAGCAGTGAGCATCCCCCTTCCAAGATGGAAACCCTGTCAAGCTGAGCCCATAGATATGGCCAATATCCTGGAAGTGTGGTTCAAATATCATAGCTCGTCTAGTGCCAGTACATATATGCCACTCGAGACTCCCCTTGTCCGAGGTGATTTTTAAAACTCCATTTCAGATTTTATTTTATTGCCTCTCACGTACTAAAAATTGGTTACTGAATATCATTGTTGCATTTTGTTTCTGGTTTGTCCCGTTTTATGTATTTATTTAAATGCCAGAGTTTTGGATAAGATAGTTCATTTTTAAAGGGCATCATGGGAGTTTGGTGGGTTCTGAGGTGGACAGTAGCCACACTTTAGTTCTCCAGGCCAAATGAGTACCGAAGTATGAAGCTCTGTAAAAGAGCTAGCTCATAATACCATGAGCTACGTTGGCAGCACAGGCAGAAACAGGCTACTCTGCATCTCTGTCTTCCTGTGGGTATTTCTATTGCACATTTTAACCAGAAAAATAACAGTTGCTTTTGGCCTTTGCGCCTTACCAAGGGACAGTTAATCATCACAGCTTTTACAAACCACAGTTTAGACACACTGCCAGACAACACAATGGACACAACCAACTGACAGGCCTGTCGTTTCTCCTCTCCACTGGCCCATTCTGACTGACAGGAACACCGGCACTGTCTCGCCCAGCAGCCCAGTGCCAGTGTGTTGAAGAGCATCCACTTGGAATGAAAAGAGAACATTCAGCCTTGCCCTGTGCCATGAACTCCTGCAATCCGTCAATCCATATGACATGGCTGGGTGGCAGCAAGCAAGCCAAGGGTTAAATGTCAGCCAAGCCTTTTGATTTAGAGAGTAGGTCAGAGTGCTATTAGGCTATCGGCGTCCCTCAGACCCGCTTGGAGAGGAAGGCTGGAAAAATGGGGTTTGTTTTCCCCTGCTTCAGTGCCAGAGCTTCTTTCTGTCTGATCATGGACATGGACACTACCGCTGCCTGCCTGTTCAACAGCAGGCCTGGTTAGTATCCTGGAAGACTTTGTGACTTTCTATTAGACTGATGAATGGCTTGACAGCCTAACCCCCATAGCTTACAAAAAAGGCCCTCTCTGGGCTCCCAACAGATTCACCATCTTTTGAAAAGTTTGATTTTTTTTTTTAACATGAATATTCATAGAAATAAATCAAGTGATGGAATATGTCCCATGTCAGTCCGATCTCAGACAGAACAGCTCTGAAATTGACAATTGCTTTGAGTGTCCCTGATCAAATTAGCAGCTTTTCGATCCAGACCGCAGCAGAGAGAGCGGGGAGAGTCGCTGCCAGCTAGAATCACAGGATTAGATCGTGATTTAACTCCAAATGCAGTTGACATGAAAACCACAAACTGAAAAAACTGAAACAGTCACAACCATGACTTTCCTTTAAAGGATGTTGACCCCTCTGATCAGCCACTGCCTATACTCTGTGACTTTCCTATCTTAGCAGAAACATCTAGTTTTGTAATATCTGGTATTAAAGGTCCAGTGCAGTCAAAAAATAGATTTTCCTGTGTTTTACAGTATATTTTCATTATGTCGTTGGAATAATACTGGACAATTCTGAAAATTATAACGATAGATAGATAGATAGATAGATAGATAGATAGATAGATAGATAGATAGATAGATAGATAGATAGATAGATAGATAGATAGATAGATAGATAGATAGATAGATAGATAGATAGATAGATAGATAGATAGATAGATAGATAGATAGATACTTTATTGATCCCGGGGGAAATTACTTTGTCAAGCAGCTACGAAAAACACAGGGCAGGTGCAAAATGCCAGAATGAAAAACACAAAAGACAGATACATGATACATAGTGCGGCAGTATGAAAAAGTATAAAAATACACAAAGTCTGGAGTGCAAAAAGCTATAGAAACACATTGCATAGTATGAGTGAATGACTGAATATGTACACTATACATTGTTATAGTGTTAGGTGAAAACATTTGTTTATTTAAATAAATAAATAAATATATATTTGCATGGTTAACTATACAGGTCGATGGCAGAGAAAGATACTTAAATAGCTAAATGCGCGTATGATATAATTTAGGGTAATAATACTAATTCCCTTAAAATACAGTCCTTAGAACAGAGTTAATTGCAGATAAATGCACGTATTTCTCATTCGATATATACAGTGGGGAGAACAAGTATTTGATACACTGCCGATTTTGCAGGTTTTCCTACTTACAAAGCATGTAGAGGTCTGTAATTTTTATCATAGGTACACTTCAACTGTGAGATACGGAATCTAAAACAAAAATCCAGAAAATCACATTGTATGATTTTTAAATAATTAATTTGCATTTTATTGCATGACATAAGTATTTGATCACCTACCAACCAGTAAGAATTCCGTCTCTCACAGACCTGTTAGTTTTTCTTTAAGAAGCCCTCCTGTTCTCCACTCATTACCTGTATTAACTGCACCTGTTTGAACTCGTTACCTGTATAAAAGACACCTGTCCACACACTCAATCAAACGGACTCCACACACTCAATCAAACAGCTGTGTAAGGACATCAGGGATAAAATTGTAGACCTGCACAAGGCTGGGATGGCCTACAGGACAATAGGCAAGCAGCTTGGTGAGAAGGCAACAACTGTTGGCGCAGTTATTAGAAAATGGAAGAAGTTCAAGATGACGGTCAATCTCCCTTGGTCTGGGGCACCATGCAAGATCTCACCTCGTGGGGCATCAATGATCATGAGGAATCAGCCCAGAATTACACGGCAGGACCTGGTCAATGACCTGAAGAGAGCTGGGACCACAGTCTCAAAGAAAACCATTAGTAACACACTGCGCCGTCATGGATTAAAATCCTGCAGCGCACGCAAGGTCCCCCTGCTCAAGCCAGCGCATGTCCAGGCCCGTCTGAAGTTTGCCAATGACCATCTGGATGATCCAGAGGAGGAATGGGAGAAGGTCATGTGGTCTGAAGAGACAAAAATAGAGCTTTTTGGTCTAAACTCCACTCGCCGTGTTTGGAGGAAGAAGAAGGATTAGTACAACTCCAAGAACACCATCCCAACCATGAAGCATGGAGGTGGAAACATCATTCTTTGGGGATGCTTTTCTGCAAAGGGGACAGGACGACTGCACCGTATAGAGGGAGGATGGATGGGGCCATGTATCGCGAGATCTTGGCCAACAACCTCCTTCCCTCAGTAAGAGCATTGAAGATGGGTCGTGGCTGGGTCTTCCAGCATGACAACGACCCGAAACACACAGCCAGGGCAACTAAGGAGTGGCTCCGTAAGAAGCATCTCAAGGTCCTGGAGTGGCCTAGCCAGTCTCCAGACCTGAACCCAATAGAAAATCTTTGGAGGGAGCTGAAAGTACGTATTGCCCAGCGACAGCCCCGAAACCTGAAGGATCTGTATGGAGGAGTGGGCCAAAATCCCTGCTGCAGTGTGTGCAAACCTGGTCAAGAACTACAGGAAACATATGATCTCTGTAATTGCAAACAAAGGTTTCTCTACCAAATATTAAGTTCTGCTTTTCTGATGTATCAAATACTTATGTCATGCAATAAAATGCAAATTAATTACTTAAAAATCATACAATGTGATTTTCTGGATTTTTGTTTTAGATTCCGTCACTCACAGTTGAAGTGTACCTATGATAAAAATTACAGACTTCTACATGCTTTGTAAGTGGGAAAACCTGCAAAATCGGCAGTGTATCAAATACTTGTTCTCCCCACTGTACATGAATATGTACATACAGTCCTGAATGAACGAGTGCTGAATGAATAAGTCCTGAGTGATTACAGACCAGAGAGTTACTCACGGATCGATGGATGCCTAATTGTTAAACTAGGTCTTAACACCCCAACAGTTCCAGGTCTATGTTGCCGACGGCATGGCACCCCGATGAGGCATTAAAAAGTCTAATAGAACCGTTCCCTGGGGGGCCCCTGTGTTGCTCACTGCCCGTTCTGACACACAGCTCTGTAGCCGCACAAATTGCGTCCTACCGGTCAGGTAGTCCGTAACCCAGGAGACTAAGGGTGGTTCAACTTTCATCCTCCTTATCTTCTCACCCAGTAGCAGGGGCTGAATGGTATTGAAGGCACTGGAGAAGTAAAAAAAAATAATCCTCACAGTGCTACCTGTGTTGTCCAGGTGAGAGTAGGTCCTCTGCAGAATGTAGATGATTGCATCATCCACCCCGATGTTGATGCTGGTATGCGAACTGCATGGGGTCCAGTGATGTACACACCAGGGGTCTGAGGTGAGCGAGGACTAACCTTTCCAGGGTCTTCACGATGTGAGATGTTAGCACTACAGGTCTGAAGTCATTCAGGACAGTGGGGTGCGCCTTCTTGGGCACTGGGACGAGGCAGGATGTTTTCCAAGGCACAGAGACCCTTTCCAAGCTCAGGCTGTTGAAGAGGCGCTGGAGTATTCCACACAGTTGGTCAGCACAGACCCTAAGCACCCTTGGGCTGATGCCATCAGGGCCGCCGCTTTCCACTGATGTAGTTTCTCCAGCTCTCTCTTCACTTGGTTGGTGGTGAAAGCCAGTCAAGGTGGAGAGGTGGGGGACGTTGGGTGTTGAAGATCAGTCCAGAGGTGGGGGGAAGGGAGGTGTTGCAGAACAGTTTAGAGGGAGCGGGGAGCGGGGAGGGGGTCGCTGATTGTCTCAACGGAGGTGTCGTGTGCATAGGGGGGGTGGGACAGCCGTGAGGGTGTGTGGCCTGGACAGCTGGAGGGGAGGTGGACAGAGCTAATATCGTACCTGTTAAAAAATTGGTTCAGCTCATTGGCTCTGTCCTGGGTCCCCTCCGTCTGCCCACTGTTTGACTTTATGAAGCCAGTGATATTTCTCATACCCTTCCACATCTCTCTCACCTGGCTCTGCCTCAGCTTGTCCTCCATCTTCTCCTTATACCCTCTCTTCCCCTCAGCAATCCGCAACTTCAGCTCCCTCTGGACGCATTTCAATTTGTCCCTGTCCCCCTCCTTGAAGGCCCTCTTTTCATTCAGCATGGCCTTCTGGTCGCTGGTGACCCAGGGTTTATGATTTGGAAAACAGCGTACCTTCCTGGTGGGTACAGTGTTGTCTACACAAAAATTGATATAGTCTGTTATGCAGTCTGTAAGTCCATCAATGTCCTCTCCATGAGCCTCACAGAGCACATCCCAGTCTGTTGTCTCAAAGCAGTCCTGTAGGGCCCTGATTCGCCTCCGGGGACCATCTCCTAATGGTCCTAGTAGTCGCTGGCTGCTGTTGGACCATAGGCCTGTAGAGTGGGGGGAGGTGGACAAGGTTGTGATCCGATCTACCGAGGGGAGGGAGTGCAGTGGAGTTGTATACATCGTTCACATTAGCATATAACAAGTCCAGAGTTTTATTATTCCTAGTTGGGCACTTCACAAACTGTTTGAACGTGGGCAGCGTTGAAGAGAGAGATGCATGGTTAAAATCCCCAGAAATGGCAAAAAAGACACTGGGATGCGCTGTCTGTAACCTTGCGATAACAGAGGGGATGACGTCACACGCTGTGTTTGTGTCAGCGGAGGGTGTGATGTAAACAATAACAGCATTGGCCACCGTGAATGCCCTCGGCAAATAGTAGGGTCTCGGGCTAACGGCTAACAGCTCAATGTCCGGGCTACAAAACTGTTCCTTAACAGTAATATGGCTCGGATTACACCATCTGCTGTTAGCTAATAAAGCCAGCCCCCCTCCCTTACTCTTACCGGAAGAAGCGCTGATGGTCTGGAAACCGCCGATAGTGACGTTCTCTATGGGGATGATATCATTCAGCCATGTCTCGGTCAAACACACTAGACTAGCTTCTCTGAACTCCCTTTGTTCACGTACAAGACCCTCGAGTTCCTCCACCTTGTTATGCAGCGATCTCACGATGCCCATAATAATAGACGGTATAGCCGGCTTGTATTTCCTAAGCTTTGCTTAACACTTCAATCCCGCCCTGCGTCCACGCCGTCGCCTTTTCAACTCGTCCGGAATAACAAACTTTTCCCTGGGTGCAGCAGGGCTGAGTGAGCTAAATCCAATAGCTGGGCTCTGTTGTAAATAATTGAGGACTCTTGTGTACGTTCGGCGCTGCTAAACGTTAGAAGAAGTGCCTCAGTAATAAAAAGGACCGCTAAAACCTTCGTAAAACAGTAGCACTCCATAATCCTGAACTATTATAGTTCAACTGTTGCAAAAGAAAAACTCACGAAAAACATACTAAAACAACAATTAACACACGAACATGGGATCTGCTTAACAGGCGACCACAGTGCGGCAGCAAGAAAATGAATGCCCTTTTAGTGTAAGATCTGTTTCAAAAGGCTGCCTGAAATTTCAGCCTGTTTTGGTGGGATGGAGTTTCTGCCTAATAGAACAATAAGGAAGAAGTTCCAAACCTCTCTGCCAATAACAACTAGTTTTAAGTTTTCCCCTCCCCACTCAGACCATTCCCAGACAGTCCTAACAAAATTCTTGCTTGAGAAATTGCACTTTACTAAGAAGTTTTTTATTTTAAATTTTTTGTTAAAAACAATTACATTACAGTACTGATTTGTTATCCAGAAATGATTTGATATTGATTTAAAAACTGAGAAACAAGGCTAAGAGGAGATCATGTGTTTTAAGCCTCAAGAAGAACATTGAGCCTTCCTTCCATCGGATTCCTGCAAGATCTGATGACCTCATTACTTCTTATTAGTCTCTCAGAGGCACCTAGACGAGACATTGGAGGTGGCACAGAGGTTAATCCCAAAGAGGGCTACAACCTGCTCCTATACATGTGGCCACCGCAGAGGCAGACAAGCAGCCGGGCAGATGCAGCACCCTGTGTGAACTTCCCTCATATCCATCCAACTCTGATCCCAGATCCATATACCTTATATAGGCTATATATAGCTCTGTCGGATCTTAGATAGCCTCTGTTCCCTATCTTCACAGAGGGATGTCTGTCTGGCGTCTCCCCCAACGTACATCTTCTTCCGATGACCTTTGACCTCGATCACTGAGTAAGAGGGAGGTCTTCACCTTGGGAGTCTCTCCCTTGTCAGAGCTATGTGCATATGTCTTAGATCTGTAAAGGAAGGAAGTATATTCTATCTTATCTGAGAAGGAGTATCACAGGAATCGCTACCACCAGCTAATACATTTGACTATATATTGTGTGTTTCGGTGTACCAGCATCTCCACTCCTGTTTGTTGTCAATAACAACAGGTTGCGCAACAAGCCGGTGCTTGAGAGTGTAGTAGAGCCAGATGTCCTTTTTTTCTTCCGAGCGAAAGAGAGAAAGAGACTCAGGTGATGACAGGCCTGGGAAGGCTTGTGTTTGAGGGGTGAAGAGGAGCGCTGCTTTCCAATTTACTCCTCTGATTTATTGGCTCTTGGGTTCCTGTCTTGGGCCTGACGTGTATTGACTTGGAGCCCCACTGATTTCTCATATCTCATCCTGCCTGACGTGTATTGACTTGGAGCCCCACCGATATCTCATATCTCATCCTGCCTTTGTGTGGGGCTCTGCCTTACCTGCCCTTTCACTCATTCCATGCCAACATCTCTACAGCACTGCGTAACTCTAGTGGCCCAGTGTGTTAATCAAACATGAGATAAGAAAGTGTGTGTGTGATATGTTTGTACTTGTCCAGTGTAGGGCAATTCCATGGTAACAGAGTGATGCTGTGTTGCTAAAAGTAGTCCTTGTGCATAGAGTTGTATTGTCTGTTTAACTTTCTAATCATTGGTTTTTGTTGGATATAAATAATGTGTGTATGAGTAATAATGGTAATTCCCTTAAAATACAGTCCTTAGTGCATGGTTTAATTACAGATAAATGCACGTATTGCACATGAGTGAATGAGTGATTACAGACAGAATTACTCACGGATGGATGCATAATTGTTAAACTAGGTCCTAACACACCAACAGTTCCAGGTCTATGTTGCCGACGGCACGGCATCCCGGTGAGGCATTAAATAGTCTAATTGCCGCCGGCAGGAAGGACCTCCTGTAGCGCTGTCTGGCACACCGTGTTGGGTGTTGTTGTCCATGATGGCCAGCAGTTTGGCCAGGATCCGTCTCTCCTCCACCTCCTCTATAGTGTCAAGGCTAATCCCCAGAACAGAGCTAGCCTTACTGATCAGCTTATTTACCCGAGAAGCATCACCAGCCTTTATGTTGGCAACCCAGCACACCACTGCAAAAAAGACCACAGACTGGTAGACGTTGAAGGACCTGAGCCTCCTCAGAAAGTAGTCGGCTCTGGCCCTTTTTGTAGAGGGTCCCGGTGTTACCAGCCCATTCCAGCCTGTTGTCCATATGGACTCCCAGGAACTTGTATGACCCAACCATTTCCACATCCATCCCCTGTATAGGGACTGCAGTCAGTTGGGCCTTGGTTCTCCTGAAGTCCACCACCATCTCCTTTGTTTTGCTGATGTTGAGCTGAAGGTGGTTCTGCTCACACCACACCACAAAGTCAGGTACAGTGTGCCCTAATGAACACGACCCAGGAGTGCTGCCTCAGACCACCTCTTGAATCTAAGAGTGTCTGTTGTATGCCTCCATATACCATATCTGTTCCAGTAGCACTGAATTTACACTGTTCCTACCCCAACATCCCGTTGCTGCTTCTGAAAATCCCAGCTGGTTGTCACATATGGTTGTCACCTTCGGAGAGTTTCTCTTTTCTTAAATGTTAAATGACATTATTGTGCCCTAGGTTGCACTGTGCTTTTACCATTAGATGATTTAGGTGGTAGCCAATTTTATTCATGTCCCAAAGGTAAAAACTTTTTTTGTTTTTATATTTAAAAAAAAAAAATTGTTACATATACATACATTTTACTTTCTACATTTTACATACTACTTACACAGTACTTTTATATACAGCATTCACATGACAAATATATTATTTATACATACAGTACATACACTACCGTTCAAAAGTTTGTCACTTAGAAATGTCCTTGTTTTTGAAAGAAAAACACTTTTTTTTTGTCCATTAAAATACCATCAAATTGATCAGAAATACTAGCTGGAAACGGCAGATTTTTAATGTAATATCTACATAGGCATACAGTGGCCCATTATCAGCAACCATCACTCCTGTGTTAGCTAATCCAAGTTTATAATTTTAAAAGGCTAATTGATCATTAGAAAATCCTTTTGCAATTATGTTATTACAGCTGAAAACTGTTGTGCTGATTAAAGCAATAAATCTGGCCTTATTTAGACTAGTTGAGTATCTGGAGCATCAGCATTTGTGGTTTTCATTACAGGTTCAAAATGGCCAGAAACAATTAACTTTCTTCTGAAACTCGTCAGTCTATTCTTGTTCTGAGAAATTAAGGCTATTCCATGCGTGAAATTACCAAAAACTGTAGATCTCATACAACACTGTGTACTACTCCCTTCACAGAACAGCACAAACTGGCTCTAACCAGAATAGAAAGAGGAGTGGGAGGCCCCGGTGCACAACTGAGCAAGAGGACAAGTACATTAGAGATTGGCGTCGCCCTCTGTGGTCGCCTGTTAAGCAGCTCCCATTGTTTGTTCGTTAATTGTTGTTTTAGTATGTTTTTCGTGATATTTTTTTTTGTTGCAACAGTTGAACTATAATAGTTAAGGATTATGGAGTGCTACTGTTTTACGAAGGTTTTAGCTTTCCTTTTTATCACTGAGGCACTTTTTATTTTTCTCAGCGCCCAACGTACACACAAGTCCTCAATTATTTACAACCGAGCCCAGCTCCTGGATTTAGCACACTCCCTATTGCACCCCAGGGAAAAGTTATATTCCGGACGAGTTGAAAAGGCGTCGCCGTGGATGCAGGGCAGGTCGGAAGTGTAAGGCAAAGCTGAGTAAGTACAAGCCGGCTATACCGTCTATCATTATGGGCAACGTGAGATCGCTACATAACAAGGTGGATGAGCTTGAGGGTCTGGTCCATGGACAAAGAGACTACAAGGAAGCTAGTCTACTGTGCTTTACAGAGACATGGCAGAATGATAACATCGCCATAGAGAACGTCACTATCGGCGGTTTCCAGACCATCAGAGCGGACAGGGATAGCGAGGGTGCAAAATGGGGGGCTGGCTTTATTAGTTAACAACAGATGGTGTAATCCAAGCCATATTACTGTAAAGGAACAGTTTTGTAGCCCGGACATTGAGCTGTTAGCCGTTAGCCTGAGACCCTACTATTTGCCGAGGGAATTCACGGCGGCCATTGCTGTTATTGTTTACACCCGCAACCATGCATCTCTCTCTTCAATGCTGCCCACTTTTTAAAAGTTTGTGAAGTGCCCAACAAGGAATAATAAAACTCTGGACTTGTTATATGCTAATGTAAAGGATGCGTACAACTCCACTGCACTCCCTCCCCTCGGTAGATCACATCACAACCTTGTCCACCTCACCCCACTCTACAGGCCTATGGTCCAACAGCAGCCAGCGACCACTAGGAGATTGTCCCCGGAGGCGAATGAGGCCCTACAGGACTGCTTTGAGACATAAGACTGGGATGTGCTCTGTGAGGCTCATGGGGAGGACATTGATGGAGTTACAGACTGCAAAACGGACTATATACATTTTTGTGTAGACAACACTGTACCCACCAGAAAGGTACGCTGTTTTCCAAATAATAAACCCTGGGTCACCAGTGACCTGAAGGCCCTGCTGAATGAGAAGCAGAGGGCCTTCAAGGAGGGGGACAAATTGAAATGCGTCCAGAGGGAGCTAAAGTTGCGGATTGCTGAGGGGAAGAGAGGGTATAAGGAAAAGATGGAGGACAAGCTGAGGCAGAGCCAGGTGAGAGAGGTGTGGAATGGTATGAGAAATATCACTGGATTCAAAAAGTCAAACAGTGGGCAGACGGAGGGGACCCAGGACAAAGCCAATGAGCTGAACCAATTTTTTAACAGGTTCGATACTGGCCCTGTCCACCTCCCCTCCAGCTCCCCAGGTCCCACCCCCCCTTTGCTCACAACACCTCCGTTGAGACAATCAGCGAGCCCCTCCCCACCTTCGCCCCCGCTCCCTCTGGACTGATCTGCAACACCTCCCTTCCCCCCACCTCTGGACTGATCCTCAACATCCCCCTTCCCCCCACCTCCCCACCTGGGCTGGCTTTCACCACCAACCAAGTGAAGAGAGAGCTGGAGAGACTATCAGTGGAAAGTGGCGGGCCCTGATGGCATCAGCCCAAGGATGCTTAGCGTCTGTGCTGACCAACTGTGTGGACCTCAACCTAGCATGAGCCTGGAAAGGGTCCCTGTGCTGTGGAAAACATCCTGCCTTGAAGGCTCACCCCACTGTCCTGAATGACTTCAGACGTGTAGCGCTAACATCCCACATCATGAAGACCCTGGAAAGGTTAGTCCTCGCTCACCTCAGACCCCTGGTGTGTACATCACTGGACCCCCTGCAGTTCACATACCAACATCGGGGTGGATGATGCAATCATCTACCTTCTGCAGAGGGCCTACTCTCACCTGGACAACGCAGGTAGAACTGTGAGGATTATGTTTTTTGACTTCTCCAGTGTCTTCAACACTGTAGGTAGGACGCAATTTGTGCGGCTACAGAGCTGTGTGTCAGAATGGGCAGTGAGCAACACAGGGGCTATTAGGTATTTTTAGTTAAGCAGTAGTATAAAAACTCACTTAATCTTTTAGGAGGAGCTGTACTTCAACTCCAGAGGACTATTTGCAGGAGCAATTGGGTTGAACTGTTCACCTCCAGATACAACCCTATTTACAGGAATAGTTAAGTTAACTGCTGAGACATACAAATCCTGTTGGGAAGTGATGTAGGGCCAGCAGGTGGCTCTATTTTTATTTTAAGAAGAAAGTTTGGTTGGGCCACTATGGTCTCCAAATAAGGAGAAAACAAGAAATAGCATCAGGGGTTTTGATACCAGGGTGGAGGAAAATAGAATGGGTGTAACCAAGCAGGAGGGGTCTCTTAGTAAGGAAGAAGCAAGGGATATCCTAATAAGGAAGAAGCAAGGGGTCTCCTAGTAAGGAAGAAGCAAGGGATCTCCTAATAAGGAAGAAGCAAGGGGTCACCTAGTAAGGAAGAAGCAAGGGATCTCCTAATAAGGAAGAAGCAAGGGGTCTCCTAATAAGGAAGAAGCAAGGGGTCTCCTAATAAGGAAGAAGCAAGTGGTCTCCTAATAAGGAAGAAGCAAGGGAGAGCCTCAGGGTTTGGAGACGCGTGATGAGGGAAAGAATATAACCCAGTGGGTGTGGCCTACTCATAATAATCATTTGAAAACTGTATAAAAACCAGAACTGGGAGATGGAAAGTTAGTTGATCTGCAGGTCTACTCGGCTTTTGTTGCTCCTGTAATAAAAGTCTATCTTGATTCTACAAACTCCAGAAGTGCTTTTATTTTTTAGTAAGAGGGAAGAGTTTTTTCCACCACAGGGCCCCCCAGGGAACGGTACTGTCCTCCTTCCTGTTCACCCTCTACACCTCAGACTTCAGATATAACTCTGAAACATGCCACCTGCAGAAGTTCTCGGATGACTCCGCAATTGTACGGAGCATTAGGGGTGGGCAGGAGGAGGAGTACAGGAGCACAAGCAATTACTTTTTGGTGTGATGTGAGCAAAACCACCTTCAGCTCGACATCAGCAAAACAAAGGAGATGGTTGTAGACTTCAGGAGAACCAAGGCCAAACCGACTGCAGTCTACAGGGGATGGATGTGGAAATGGTTGGTTCATACAAGTTCCTGGAAGTCCATATGGACAGCAGGCTGGAATGGGCTGGTAACACCGGGGCCCTGTAAAAAAAGGGCCAGAGCCGACTCTACTTTCTGAGGAGGCTTAGGTCCTTCAACGTGTGCAGTAAACTACTGCATACTTTCTACCAGTCTGTGGTGGCCAGTGCTATCTTTTTTTGCAGTGGTGTGCTGGGGCGCCAACATAAAGGCCGGTGGTGTTTCTCGGGTAAATAAGCTAATCAGGAAGGCTAGCTCTGTTCTGGGGATTAGCCTTGAAACACTAGAGGAGGTGGCGGAGAGAAGGATCCTAGCCAAACTGCTGGCCATCATGGACAACGTCACCCACCCTCTGCATGCCATGGTTATGATGCAGAGGAGCACTTTCAGTCACAGACTGATCCCACCACAGTGTGCCAGAGAGGTAACAACCCAAGTAATCCATACATACAAAGAAACCAAAACAAATAAGTTTAGAAATTACGTTATGTGTAATCATGTGAAATGACACAGGGAAAAAGTATTGAACACATGAAGAAAGGGAGGTTCAAAAAGGCATGGAAAGCCAAGACAACAGCTGAAAACTATCAGTAATTAAAAAGCAATCCAGCCCCCTGTCAGTGCAAATTAATATCAGCTGGTTCAGTCCCAAATGATGGCCTACAAAAAGGTCTCATTGCCAAGGTGTCACACAAGACACATCTCATGATGGGTAAAAGCAAAGAGCTGTCTCAAGACCTTCGCAACCTAATTGTTGCAAAACATAATGATGGCATTGGTTATAGGCGCATTTCTAAGCTTCTGAATGTTCCAGTGAGCACTGTTGGGGCCATAATACGGAAGTGGAAAGACAATCATTTCACCATAAATTTGCCTCGACCAGGTGCTCCTCGTAAATTTGCCCATTCATCCTTCCTTCAATTATGTGAAGTTTGCCAGTAACATTTGCTGAAAAGCAGCCCCACACCATGATGTTCCCACCTCCAAACTTCACTGTTGGTATGGTGTTTTTAGGGTGATGTGCAGTGCCATTTCTCCTCCAAACATGGTGTGTATTATGACATCCAAACAGTTCAATTTTGCTCTCATCTGACCACACTATATTCTCCCAGTATTTCACTGGCTTTTCCAAATGTTGTGCAGCAAAATTTAAACGAGCTTCAACATGCTTTTTTTTCAGCAATGGAGTCTTGCGTGCATGGAGTGCATTACTTACTTTTTTCTTTGAGACAACAGCACCTGCTAATTGCAGGTCTTTTTGAAGCTCTCCACAAGTGGTCCTTGGCTCTTGGACAACTCTTCTGATTATTCTTTTCACTCCTCTGTCAGAAATCTTGCGAGGAGCACCTGGTCCAGGCAAATTTATGGTGAAATGATTGTCTTTCCACTTCCGTATTATGGCCCCAACAGTGCTCACTGGAACATTCAGAAGCTTAGAAATGCGCCTATAACCAATGCCATCATTATGTTTTGCAACAATTAGGTTGCGAAGGTCTTGAGACAGCTCTTTGCTTTTACCCATCATGAGATGTGTCTTGTGTGACACCTTGGCAATGAGACCTTTTTGTAGGCCATCAGTTGGGACTGAACCAGCTGATATTAATTTGCACTGACAGGGGGCTGGATTGCTTTTTAATTACTGATAGTTTTCAGCTGTTGTCTTGGCTTTCCATGCCTTTTTGAACCTCCCTTTCTTCATGTGTTCAATACTTTTTCCCTGTGTCATTCCACATTATTACACATAACGTAATTTCTAAACTTATTTGTTTTGGTTTCTTTGTATGTATGGATTACGTGGGTTGTTACCAACGTCTGGTGAAACTTTCATGTCAATAGCACCTTTAATAAATATATTTACTGAGAAAAATGGTGACGTGTTCAATACTTATTTCACCCGCTGTAGGTTTGCCATGCACCTCCCACCCGTGTCAACCTTTCTCTTTTTCAATATCATTTTTTGCTAAGATAGCTTAACCGTTAAGATAAAAAGCCAGTTGCTGAACTGGCGGTTTTTACTACTTCCTGCGGATAGATAGTAGTGCAAGCTTTAATTAACGTATCAAATTCGATTTATTTACAATTATGATCATATCGTAGAAACCTATGACTTTACTCACATAGTTGATAATAACTGTATGCAAACGTTTGCCTTTCTTTTTTTACCCATAACATCTCGGGCCGGATGAAACTGCTGGCGGGCCGGATCTGGCTCGCGGGCCGTATCTCTGACATCACTGCACTAGATACTGTATCTAGGTAAAGACACTAGAAGGGTGTGGAGGCTGGTATCCACTAGATACTGTATCTAGGTAAATAAACTAGAAGGGTGTGGAGGCTGGTATCCACTAGATACTGTATCTAGGTAAAGACACTAGAAGGGTGTGGAGGCTGGTATCCACTAGATACTGTATCTAGGTAAAGAAACTAAAAGGGATGTGTGTATTTGTATGTTTGTATTTGACGTGAAGTGTGTGTATGTGTGTGTGTGTGTGTGTGTGTGTGTGTGTGTGTGTGTGTGTGTGTGTGTGTGTGTGTGTGTGTGTGTGTGTGTGTGTGTGTGTGTGTGTGTGTGTGTGTGTTTGCAGTGGGTTTGTTTAGACTGGTCGGGATTGGAAAAGCGTGAGAGACAGAGTGAGTGGGCAGAGGCCATACTTAGGGGTTCAAAGTGAAAAGGGGAGGGACCTACGTCGTTGTGGATGAATGCAGAGGAGGCCTGATGGTTAGCTGGAGATGGTGTAATTAAGGGGCGTGATTGTGAGAACCTTCTCCGGGCCCGCAAAAAGGGTCCTAGATAAAAGAGTCTCGGGCCTTGTACTCTGTATCTGTTACATGTGGATAATTACTTCAACACACAATCACACACTCACATGCACAGAGTAAGAGGCCCTCGCCACACAGTGCTGCATTTTGGGCAGGCAGGGTGGGGCGTGGGACTATAAGTGTGGCGTTGTGTTCCTCACCAAACACATCAGCGTTGGTTAGTTAGTTTGGCAGGGGCTCGCAATGTTTTTGTCCCCCAACCCAAACTAACACAAAACCGAGGATTCTATCACAGCTGTTTGCCAGCTTCCTAAACTCAACGAGTTCATTCTTACCCCCATCAATGTTTCAATGTCTGATAACACTAGGCTAAGAAGAAGCCATATCAAACATAAGTTGTAGGCATGGGTAAAGCTAATTTGCTTAAAAAATAAGTTTAATACCAAAACAAAATAGAATCCCCCCCCACCAAAACAAAATAGAATCCCTCAAACCCATTCGTGGCTAGGACATGAGAACCAGGCCCAGACCTATATGTTGTCTCCAGACTGTTGGATGTCAGGCTAGTGATCTGGGGTCACAGTGAGGTAATGTTTCACTAACTTTGCTGTTGTCATTACACAGTTCACACTCTTCACCAGCTCACACTGAAAACCGAGTGAGCTGAAATATAGCATAGCCCTGGAGATATATGATTATATGATTTACAGGACATCAACACAGAGGCTTTCTTTTGGAAGGGGGCGGTAATCCTTTCAAGAACTCCATCTCCTTCCCCAAACCCCCTTAGTCTTCTATCAACTCCAGATGATATGAGTGTATGCTGTACTGTACTGCTGCCTAGCCCTGGCCTTGCCGAGACCTCTCCTCCTCTCCTCTCCTCTCTTCACTTCCCCTCCTCTCCCCACATCGCCTCTCATCTCATCTCTTCTTCCTCCCACAGGGTGCAGGATAGATAACTGTGAGTCCTGCTTCAGTAAAGACTTCTGCACCAAGTGCAAGGCAGGGTTTTACCTGCACAAAGGGCGCTGCTCCGAGAAGTGCCCTGAGGGCTTTGCGCCACTGGAGGACACCATGGAGTGTGGAGGTAATAAGTGACACATCACGTCTGAAATAGCTCCCTATTCCCTATCTCTGGTACAAAGTAGTGCACTATATAAGGAATAGGATGCCTTTTTGGAGTCATTCACACTGTGTTTGAAATGTGTAAAGTCGACTATGTGGATCACATTGAGGCAGGATCTCCTCGAACTGATTGACTTTAACCTTCTAACCTCAAGTATGTGTTCATGAATGAAACAGTAGAAGGATGGAAAGGACCACACACCAACAGGTTATGGCCATCATATAGTCTTTTCACTATGTACTGTAGTAAACCTTAATTTGGGCCCTCCATCGAGTCTCCCTGGTGCTACCCTTTAACGACTCGCGTCTCTCCCCACACAGAGGGCTGCGAGGTGGGCCAGTGGAGCGAGTGGGGGTCCTGCACCAGGAGAAACAAAACCTGCGGCTTCAAGTGGGGCCTGGAGACCCGGACGCGGCACATCGTGAAGAAGCCGCCCAAGGACACGATACCTTGCCCCACCATCGCCGAGTCCAAGAGATGCAAAATGGCCATTAGGCACTGCAGGAAAGGTAAGATGTATCGCCGGATTGGCAGACAGCTGTTTGGGTGGGTAGATGTATAGTTTGTGTGTGTGTGTGTGTGTGTGTGCTTCTCCTTGAGGATTATAGTGCTTTAGAGCAGGGGTGCCAAACTCATTCCATGGAGGGCCTAGTGTCTGCAGGTTTTTGGTTTTTTCGTTTCAATTAAGGCATAGACAATCAGGTGAGGGGAGTTCCTTACTAATTAGTGACCTTAATTAATCAATCAAGTACAAGGGAGGAGCGAAAACCCGCAGACACTCGGCCCTCCTTGGAATGAGTTTGATACCTGTGCTTTAGAGACTTGTTTCTAGGGTAAGGGGGTAAGGGGCCAGAACCCCCTCTTGGGAGAAACCATTTCCCCTTTCTGGTCTCAGAGTCCCACCAGGTATGTCTGCTGCTCTAGCCCAATTAACCCTGCGTGACCCTCAAACACAAACCCACCACTTTCTGCCTTTTTTAGACCTTTTGGTTTTTAGGTGCATAGTGCATGAAATATCAGTATTTTTCCATGGCCGACCCTATTCAAGCCAGCTCACCAGGTTTTTCTGGGGTATATTTTTCTCTCTCTCTCTCTTCAGTGGAATTCTTCAAAGTATGAACTGCAGGTTTCCTCAATGGCACTCTCTGTTTCCTCCCGTCCATTTGAAAGTTATTTGCGGTACGCACAGCATGTACGTCGACCATTAAATGAGAAGTCAGATCTGGAAATATTTTTTGTGTAAATACAGCTAGGAAAATATTTTTCCTGAAGGTTTTCAGTTCTTCACAGATGATCCAAACACACCATTAGAGTGATGCCCTCGTTCAAGTGTGCTTATTGACGAGGTGATGACAGAAAAGCTGTCCCTAACTCAAATATGTCCCTAACTCAGTCAATGTGATTTTGGATTAGGATATGCTGTGCATGCACTTCCTATCTCCAAGGAGATGTAAAAGTTATAGTGGCAGAATGGCAGATTTGGTTCAAGCCTTCCGGAAAATTATGAAAAAGAACATTATTAAATCCAAGTACCATTTAGTGAAGTGGTGAGAGAGTAAATAAACTTGAAATAAACCATGATCGTCTCTCATATTGCAGCAATATTAAGGCATGCAGTGCTTTCTGGCATGGAAACTGTTCCACTGGGCACAGACATTAATTCCCCATTGGTTCCACGTCATTTCATTGTGTGCCCAGTCAGGTGATTATGTGCAACATTTCGTTCCCATCCCATGTCCTGTTTTTTTGGGGGGGGGAATCCCCCCACTAATTTAGCACTGCTTGCTTGACCTTTTCCAAAGTATTTTATGGTCTTCTTTAATTAAAACCTGGCATTCTTGGGCCTGTGTTACTGGCATCAATTATCTAGTACAAGGTCAGTGATGGGGAGTTATTGTGAAAAGCCTAAATTGAATGCATAGCAAAGCTATTTTTCTGCTAGCCTGTAAAACCAAGTGTGGGGGCCTCTAACGTCGACCTCGCTTATCACTCCTGTCTCATGGTTGACACGGTCATTGTCAGTTTTAGTGTCTTCACCCAATTCAATTCCACAGGGAATGCTCCATGGCTTCAATTTAGTTGTGTAGGTAAAGTTGTCTGTAGTTGTTGCTGTGTGCTCTTTTTGGTTACAAGAATGGCAGAGTTGGCTCCTATCATAAAGTTTTGTACATAAACTCCCCTACCCTCAAGCCGCTCAACCCCAAGTGCTAGTGAAAAATCCTACCCCCCAAAACTAAGCCTGTGAAACGAAGGACTTGTCAATGTCAAGCTGTTTAAATAAATACAATGTAAAATGGAAGCCATTTAAGTCGAGCGGGATAAGGGAATGCCAAGAAAGCAAAGAAGTAGAAATACCCAGGGTTCCACACAGCACAGAGATTCATTTCAGGCAGGCAGCATGGACCCAGTCCCAGTTCCAGACCGACTGACATTGTAAAATAATCACTTCCCATAAGTGATAATAAAGAGTAATTCAACGGGAGGAATGTCTGTCTTTCCCTTTGGTGTGCAGGTGACCAGGAAGTGGTCCTTTGGTGTGCAGGTGACCAGGAAGTGGTCCTTTGGTGCCAGGTGACCAGGAAGTGGTCCTTTGGTGCGCAGGTGACCAGGAAGTGGTCCTTTGGTGTGCAGGTGACCAGGAAGTGGTCCTTTGGTGTGCAGGTGACCAGGAAGTGGTCCTTTGGTGCGCAGGTGACCAGGAAGTGGTCCTTTGGTGCGCAGGTGACCAGGAAGTGGTCCTTTGGTGTGCAGGTGACCAGGAAGTGGTCCTTTGGTGTGCAGGTGACCAGGAAGTGGACTTTGGGCGGTAAGGCCCTCCAGTGCTATCTAATATACCGCGGATTTGCTCCGTAATATAACAAATTACTGCCCAGGGATGTTCATTTACCTTTACAACAATACAACCCAACAAGAAAATATGTTAGAGTGAACTAGAGTAGAATCCCGAGTGACACGAAACAAAGAAAGGCTGGGTTAAGAAAATGTCTTCCCACTGAGCACTAGTATTTGGGATAAATATTGGATTAGATTGCTATGAATTAAAATGAGACAGGATATATATATATATATATATATATATATACATATTTTTTTAAACCTGTATGTAGGTATACACTATTTATGGCAATGTTTGTCTGATCGCCCCGGGTTGCATTTCCGTGTGCTTAAATAACACTGGAAGTAATTTACAGATTCATGTCCCCCAGCTTAACCCTGACGCACATGGCCCAGCTAGAGTCACGGATCTTTCTTCCTCAGTGTCTTCTGAGAGACATAATCCCTCATCAAGAAAATATACATGGAGAGAGATAGTCAAAGCCCAGATAATGTCAAGGACGTCAAGAAACAAAGCATTTATCACCGGAACGCAAGGATTCGTCTAAAGCGTGTCTGATATACTGTATTCATGACATCTCACCGTACTGTATAAACAATATGATATATTTTTCCCTTCCACCAGCATTTTTTTTAAAAGCTAAACTTATTACTTAAAGCTATTCCTATTTGAACCTTGCCGTGTCATTAAAATGATTGAAAGCTCTGTGATAGACATTGAGTGACAGCTAAACGAAAAATCTACCTATCACTAACTTTTGGCTGTCTTTTTTGAGTGGGTTAATATAGGTTGTAATCTCATTGATCAATCAATCCCATCAACCAAATATTACCCAATTATCCACGTTGAAATTAAGTGCTTTGCCCAGAGGGTGTATTCTGACTCAGCTAGCATGACGTCTCTGCAACCTAGGCTCAGGGGTAGACGTAACATCCTCCTGTAACATTCTGTCTTATGTAACCATACCAAACATAACATAGCATGTCATACAAATGTGAGTGTCCTGGATTTCCGTTTACTGTGTTATGGTATTTAAAAATACTTTAAAGTAATACTTAAGTAGTTTTTTGGGGGTATCTGTACTTTACTTTATTATTAATTATATTTTTGACAATTTATACTTTTACTTCACTACATTCCTAAAGAAAGTAATGTACTTTTTACTCCATACATTTTCCCTGACACCCAAAGTACTTGGAAAATGGTCCAATTCATGCACTTCTCAAGAGAACATCCCTGGTCATCCCTACTGCCTCTAATCTGGCAGACTCACTAATGCTTCGTTGGTATGTCTGAGTGTTGGAGTCTGCCCCTGGCTATCCATAAATAAATACAAATGTAGAAAATGGCTTAATATAAGGAATTTGAAATTATTTATACTTTTACTTTTGATATTCAAGTATATTTTAGCCATTACATTTACTTTTGATATTTAAGTATTTTTAACACCAAATACTTTTAGACTTTTACTCAAGTAGTATTTTACTAGGTGACTTTCACTTTTACTTGAGTCATTTTCTATTAAGGTATATTTATTTTTACTCAAGTATGACACCTGGGTACTTTTTCCACCACTGCTGTTGGGTGCCAGTCATCTTCTCTTCACCTCTTCCCTCCCTCAGGACAGGTAGACAAACTGCTGTTCTGTTCCTTCCATCCTCTCCTCTCCTCTCTCCCCAGGGTGACCCACTGAAAGTGCCATAAACATGCCTTATAAATAGCTGCTCCATTGGCCTCTGCATTGACACGATGCCTTCTCTCTCGCGCTCTCTCTCTCGCGCGCTCTCTCACACTCTCCCTCTTTCTCGCCCCTCTCCATCGCCCTCTTTTTCTGTTCACTTTCTCTCTGTCTCTGGAATCTGAACCTGCTCAGTATTGACACCGTTAGGATTCCCCCTCAGGAGATTTCCCTGTCATCAGATTCCCTGATTTACAAACAGGCATGTGACAAGTACCTCTCTCTCTCTCTCTCTCTCTCTCATAACAATTAGGAAAACAACAGCGATAACAATAAGAATTGTACCTCTAAAAAAATATATATATATATATAACAATAAATATCAAATACAAAAAAATTAAAAAATAACAAAATTGTCAATTATAATACATGTAGAAATGTGTTAAAAAAATTCTTCCCTTAGCTTATTGCAAGCTGTGACTTGTTTGTTGTTGTAATATCGCAAATGGACGTGGCAGTTTCACCATTAAGGATTTCAGCTTTAAGGTTTTTCTTTGTTTGGGGTCTTTTAAATGGGTTAAGTATTCAGAGAAGTCTCTTTCCAATGTTCAATAGCATTCATCTTTCTCTGACCTTTGACCTCACTCCGACAATAGTCAATGCATGTGTTCTTATTATTCACCTTCTGCTCTTGGGGCCTCTCCCCCCCCACCCCTTTCTCTCTCTCCCTCTCTCTCTCTCTCACTCTCTCTCTCTCCCCCACCCCCCCCCCTCTCTCTCTCTCTACCTCTTACACTGTAACTTACACTTTCTGCTTAAATTCATTGCAGACAGCAACCCCCCCCCCGCCCCCCTCCAAGCGACGGGGTTATTCCATTTTAATAGTATTAGATGTTGTATAAACAACTTAAAATGTTTAAGCTCTAAAAATGCCTATTTAATCTTTATGTAATCCTTGGTTTTGGATTTAGGCTGAGTAGTACAGTCTAACACAAACACGCCATTGAAACTCATTGGCTAATTTTCTACTGCTCGGCAAATCCGCTTTCAGATTCACAGACGGCTCCAAAGTCACTAGTTGTCATTGACAAGCGTGACATTTTGTGTGGCTCTTGTTTGTATTTTCTGTGTAAATAGGCTGAGTAATGATTGGTCAGCCCAGAGTGGATCATTTCTAGCCACACAAAGACGGAGAGATGAGATGAGAAAGACTCCCAGGCACCATGGCGACAGGGTGGAGAGGGAGCGTGTAAGGCAGACTGAGAGAGAAAGAGAGACCCCATAATGATTATGGATTATGGATAATGGATTAGGTACCTGTGCTGGAAGCGGAGAGGAGCAGCAGCAGTGGTAGAAGGCCAGTGTGCTGGGAGCTAATGATCTCCCCTGTGTGAAAGCGGAGAAACCTTCTCTGCTGTAGAGCTCATCTGAGGCCAAGCCCTCCATCGCACCATCATCAATCATACACTTAGCTAAGCTTCTCAGAACAGGCCCTGAGCACTTGCCTTGCCTTAGCCAGGCAGCAAATGCTTTTCATTGGAAAACCACTTGTGTGTGTCTGTGTCTGAACAAGTGTGCAATGCCTGTACGTGGATTGTACCTTTTTTCCGTAGAGAAATCATCACAGCCTACGAAAAAAGTTGAAGGTATTGGTAACTTGTAACTTGTTATACAGTATTAGTATTTCACTATTAGTAGTATTTCAGTATTTCAGTGTCCTTATAAAGTAACAAGGTGAGATGAAAGCTAGAAGGCCTGTGAGGTCTTCGTCAGCCGTTAAAGAGCTATGGAATCTGACAGAGAGTGACAGACATTGTGCTCAGCAGCCACCTCAGTGTGTCCACACGTTCTGTCTAACCCGGTGTGGTTGTGAAGTGAACACACAGGGCTGTGGACCAGGTTCTAAGTGTGGGTCTGTAGATTTTGTCTACCCCAGTGTGGTTCTGCAGTGTGGTTCTGTAGGAAACACACAGCTCTGTGGACCTTCTGGCCGTCTCCGTCTGGGAACCATGTGTGGCGGTCGGTTTGGTCCTCCTGTAAAACGATGCACTGAGAACTGTAACTGCCCCAAATCCGTTTGAGAGGAAGCGCCGCCGCCTGTCTGTAACACACAACGTCTGTGACTGCAACAAGCTCTAGTGTGTGTGTATGTTACTGTGTGTGTACTGTGTCACACAGAATTTGCCTATTTACGGTCAGAAAGCCAAGAGATTTAGGCGCTGGCGCTGACTGTCCGCTAATCGCATCTGACTCTGACCCGTGTTTGTTGGTTTGGAAAACCATTTCTGGATGTCTGTGTGCCAGACATACCCGATCCCTCTCCTGCTGCCATCATCATGCCAGTTTGCGGAAGACAGACTGACAGACATTCACTGAAGAGTGAGCTCTTCTCCTTTTCCTCCAAGTTCATGGGACAGGCCTCTGCCACCACACTCAACCAAACCTCTTAAATGCTGGTGGGAAGAACCAGTCTCCTATTCTTACTCCTCCTCTCCTTTCTGTGAGGCTTTAAAAAGAGATGCTTTTTTTTAATGATGATTCCTGAGTCCTGATGACTCCAATGATTAACAGGCGAACTCCGGCCCGGGTAATATCCAGATAAATGTTTATCCCGCTAGCGGGAGTGGGCCGCCAAGTGCTTTCCCAGGGCAGACGGAGAGCAGTAATTGGCTGCTGGCCTGTCAGAGTGATTATGTGCGCCCCCCGCGCGAGAGACGTGACCTAATCTTCATTTAATTAGCCCGCTCAGCACGGCCGACACGGTAGCCACTAAGTGGGGCCTCAGAAGTGCAGCGCCCTGACACTCCCCGCCTCGCCCTATCCTCACGGCCACAGGGGCAGCTCTCTCCCCCTCTGACATCTACCATCCACCCCTGTTCTCCGGAGCTGGTGACATGGTGACATGCATTAACTATGTCATGTATCTGAAATGAGTCATTGAGATTAGTAATTAAGATGTGATTAAGATATTCAGGATATTCATGAACAGAAAGCTCTCGATGATAATGAAGACATCATTGAGCATTGTGTGACATTCATTTCACCTCTGAGTTTGAGATTTGGAATATATTAGAATGGCGAGGTAGAGAGCTTTTATTGTCGTGTTTCTGAAACGCAGATAGAGGATCACGAGTCAGAAGAAAGACAACCTGTCATTGGATTGGCCGGGACCTCTGCAGCCCTGGGCCAATGGCAGTTATAGCCACCACTGCGGTCGCACTCGCAAATTAACACACAAGTTCTGCTTCAGTCATCCTCAGTCCTCGCTAGTCACTGCCATAAATCATTCCTTTTCCTATAAGAACTCATTATATTCTTCTTTGCATCTCCTAAACGGATGTAAATTGATTATACAAGTGCATATCTGGACAGCCAATCAACACTTTGATTTTTGCTGACTTTTCCCTGACCAAACTTTGGGTTTATTTTTCTGCCTCTTAAGTGTTTTTTGCTGTGTTAAATCTTCCACAGGAGGAGAAAGTCATTACCAGTAGTCTCCGGTCCTTCTCTGCGGTGGTTGCATTCCTCGAAGGAGGGGGACGGTGGGGGGGATTCAGGAGTCTCTGATTAACTCCCCACAAAGTGCCCTGCTCCCTGACCAAAATAAATATGGCCACCGTCATTTTGTCAGCGACTGTCTTCGGAGAGCAATATTTGAAACACCTCATGATCTTTGCTGGCTTTTATATGGAGAATCCATCGTCATACCACAGGCATGAGCCATAAACATTAGGAGGCCTTTCAAAGACCAGGGTGGTGGAGGAGAAGGGAGGAAGAGGGGGTGCATTATTGTCATCTGGTCGGTTCCAAGCAGGAAGAACGAGGGAGGAGCGGGGCTTTTTTCTCCCACACTTTGGCCCGACAAACTAGTCGTTTTACCGAACGGCCTCTCTAGACGCATGTAGTCACATTACAACATGGAAATCCCATGCATTTTTTTTCATTCATTTTTAACAGCGATGACCATATTAATTATTGCTTTATTTTCGGACATACGGCGATAACGTTATATGATGAAACATGATTTTTATTTCCCAACCAGGTGGCTGACTGTGTGTGTGTGTGTGTGTGTGTGTGTGTGTGTGTGTGTGTGACGTACACAAGCAAACAAAGTGGTACCACACTGGAGGGGGAGCAGGGCAGAAGGAAAACGAAGAAATGTACTGTCACAGTGTGATATTGTCCATGACATGGTTAGGGCTGCAAAGCCAGGTTCTCTGCTGAGGGTCATTGGAGGTTTTAGGGCTTTGATGGTTTGTCAGTAGTTTCTGTATCTAGAGATGAGATCGAAGGCAGTCTTAGGTGCTTCAACAGATTCACATTGAGTTGATGAGTTCAAATGTAAGTAACCTTCTCCATGGCCCCTGTGAGGGCCTTAAAGGCCTCAGTGTGGCCCCTGCCTGGGATGCATCTCTGCCTGCCAGACCTCCAGCTCTCTGACTGTGGCCTGCACACTCTTTCATCTCCACATACAGACCACACATAGCATACCAACACACACACACACACACACGCATTAACACACACACATACACATTCAAACACACACACACACACACATTCAAACAAACAAACAAACAAACAAACAAACACACACAGCCACAAACAGACAAACAGACAAACAGACCTCAAGCAGAAAAGAACATGTAGCTGATGTTTTTCTACTCTACTCTACCATGGTCCTCTCTCCCTCTCTCTCTCTCTCTCTCTCTCTCCCACAACACAGGAGGACATTTTAGCGTGGTGGTAGTGGCACACATTTTCGAGGGGAACATCAGCGTGCCCGCGTCCGCCCCCTTGAGTGTGCTGGCTATAAGGAGAAGGGAGGAGAAAGGAAGGGGGGTGGCTGGGAACATCTGGTACACAGTTGCACCAGCTCAGCCACCAGAAGCCCCTCTACCTCCCCCCTGCCTCTCTCTCCCCTCTTTCTCTCTCTATCTCTTTTCCCCCCTCGCTCTCTCTCCCTTCTTTATCTCTTTCTCTCTCTCCCCTCCCCTCTCTCACCCCCCCTCTCCCTCTCTCCATCCATCTCTTGCAGGCCTGGTCTTTATAGACATCACAGCTTTTAATTAGAGCCTGATGATTCACAGAGGCTTTTGACCCACTCATGTCCAGGAGCTTGGACCCAGGGAACAGATACAGATACAACAAAGCAACAAGTACAGGCCTGACAGCTGCTCAGTGTGTATGTGTGTGTGGGTATGTGTGTGGGTGTGTTTGTACGTGTGTGTGTGTGTGTGTGTGTGTGTGTGTGTGTGTGTGTGTGTGTGTGTGTGTGTGTGTGTGTGTGTGTGTGTGTGTGTGTGTGTGTGTTTGCGAGCGAGCATACGTGAGTGTGTGTGTCAGTGTTTGTGAACACAGACAAGTACAGGGAAGGAGAAGGAGAGCACTTAAGTAGAGGCCCGCTCATAAAGGTTATACTCAACACACGAAAGCAATACGCCATGGGCTCTGAGGAGACAGCAACAGTTTGGACTGTCTGTAACTCTAATACTTGTTTTATTACATGGCTGAGGTGAGGGGATGTCTGCCGTTTTACGGGCTCCTAACCAATTGTACTATTATGTGTGTTTTTTCCGCTTATTTTACCGGTACCCCCTGTAAATAGTACCGATACCCCCTGTAAATAGTACCGATACCCCCTGTATATAGTACCGGTACCCCCTGTATATAGTACCAGTACCCCCTGTATATAGTACCGGTACCCCCTGTATATAGTACCAGTACCGCCTGTATATTGTACCAGTACCGCCTGTATATAGTACCGGTACCCCCTGTATATAGTACCGGTACCCCCTGTATATTGTACCGGTACCCCCTGTATATAGTACCGGTACCCCCTGTATATAGTACCGGTACCCCCTGTATATAGTACCAGTACCGCCTGTATATTGTACCAGTACTGCCTGTATATAGTACCGGTACCCCCTGTATATAGTACCAGTACCGCCTGTATATAGTACCGGTACCCCCTGTATATAGTACCGGTACCCCCTGTATATAGTACCGGTACCCCCTGTATATAGTACCGGTACACCCTGTATATAGTACCGGTACCCCCTGTATATAGTACCGGTACCCCCTGTATATAGTACCGGTACCCCCTGTATATAGTACCGGTACCCCCTGTATATAGTACCGGTACCCCCTGTATATAGTACCGGTACCCCCTGTATATAGTACCGGTACACCCTGTATATAGTACCGGTACCCCCTGTATATAGTACCGGTACCCCCTGTATATAGTACCAGTACCCCCTGTATATAGTACCGGTACTCCCTGTATATAGTACCAGTACCCCCTGTATATAGTACCGGTACCCCCTGTATATAGCCTCGTTATTGTTATTTTATTGTGTTACTTTATTTAGTAAATATTTTCTTAACTCTTATTTTCTTTAAACTGGATTGTTGGTTAAGGGCTTGTTGGTTAAGGTCTACACCTGTTGTATTCGGTGCATGGGACAAATAAAATGTGATTTAATTTGAAGTGTGGTTCTGTATATAGAAAAGGGAAAAACTTAACAAACCATAGGCTCATCCAACATCTCAGACTTCTATGTGAATTACTCAAAGGGGAGTTTGACCAATCCCAGATGCCCTATCGTTTATATTTTAAATCCCAGGTGCCCTGTCGTTGACGTTTTAAATCCCAGATGCCCTATCGTTGACGTTTTAAATCCCAGGTGCCCTGTCGTTGACGTTTTAAATCCCAGATGCCCTATCGTTGACGTTTTAAATCCCAGGTGCCCTGTCGTTGACGTTTTAAATCCCAGATGACCTATCGTTGACTTTTTAAATCTCCTGTAAAGTGCACCAAGTTCACTTCACACATACAGGCAGACAGGCTGTGTGTGGCAGACTCTGGGTCGCCCCTTATGCCCCCTTGGCGTCCTCACATTGCAGACATGATGTTCTTTATGTATTTATGATGCCGTGTTGACACTGCCTTGATGTTTCAGTGTATGTGAGCCCCTCTGTCTGGAAGAGGATACACTCCATTGTGTGTGGGTGTGGGTGCGTGCGTGCTTGTGTGTGTATGCACTATAATACATACATACTCAGCGGGGCTCTTGATAGTGTTAGTACAGTATATATTAGACAATGTATGTGTTGGCGTGCTAGGAAGGGTCTTCCAGACAGCACCGTGAGCGTTAGCAGAAGAACCTTCTTACTATTGGCCCCACAAAAGGTTCCAGAGATCCAGAGAACCACCCTCCACCCAGAACACTTATTGCCTGCCCCCTCCCTGCTCTGCTCCCCACTTTGGGCCCCGGCCCACAACCCAGGCCCACTCAACACCCCCAGCAGGCAGTAGGAAATGCACCCTGAAATGAAAAACAAATGTTCCATTCAATAGTTAGTTTAATCCTTGGTGTGAGGAGGTCACCTCCTTGGCAGGACTACGTATGTTTTTTCACTCGGTGCTAGCGAGCATGCTTTTAAAAGCGTACAGTTAAGACTGGGAAGGTGGGGTTTTACGGAGGGAGAGAGTTGGGGTGCTCTGGAGTGCTCTCTTTAGTTAAAGGGTGCCAAGGCTGGTTTTAAAAGGCAGAGTGTGTAAAAGTGCACTGCCAAGTCCTGTTTTCATTAGCTGTACTGTTTAATGGAATGGCGTAAGATAGTGAATCACAGAGGCAATCAATGCACTTCTACTCCAAACAAAGGGAGAGTCAAGAATGCAACCAAGTCAGCACCATGTTTCCGTGTTTAAAATGGTTCATTCCATTAGGGAATTACCCTGCATCTATCAATTGATGTGTAAACTGTGCGATGGAACCAAGATCAATGATTCTGTTTCTACCCCCCCAAGGAATCTTTCTAAGGCATGCAGGATTATTTACATAAAATGTATTCAATTAAACGAATGAGTGAGATCAAATAATTTATTGCGATCTGATTATGACTGAAGTGGAATGTAATTGACATCTGCCCTATTATTTCAGCTGGGATGATAAACGTGTAATAGTCCACCCATAGTCCCTTGGTGTTTTAATTGGACCCCCGGTCTCCTTTTACGCAACCCCCTGGTTTGCTACAGCTATCCACAACTTGCTAACACTCACACACACACACACCCGCTCACACCAGCACACACACTAGTGGAGGCACACATACTGAGACACACGCACACATACACACACATGCACACACGCACGCAAGCTCGAGAAGGCATTAAGACGACTGGTTAACGGGTTCCTCCTCTGAAGTGAACCCTCTCCATTCCTTTTGTTACACAGACACACACACACACACTCTCAAACCAATGACACACACACACACACACACATATAACAACAGAGCTTCTTATTTTGCACGTTAGAAATGAAACAACATTTAGCCATTCATTATAGTTAGCTAAAGCTAATTATTCCTCCTTCTCTGAGGGTACCGCGGGAAAGCAGCTCCATGTATTTGGGCCCAGATCAGCAGCTCCATGTATTTGGGCCCAGATGTGTGTGTGAGTCAGTCGGGGGAGATAGCAGACCGCAGATGATGTTGTGCAGCTCTCTTTGAGTTTCAGACGTATCAGACACAACGGCCTAGTCATCACGCCTGCACTCTGCATGGCCCTTTGACGTTGCCGTGGTGACACCATCCGTAAAGTAGAGCCAGAGGTGGTGAGCAAGCGCCAATTTAACCCGGAAAGGGGTACCATTCAGGGGAGCAGAGTTGTGAGTGACTCTGCAGAGGTTTCAGTTTTGATTTCCAAAATTGGGGCCTGGTCTGCTGGCTTGCCTATGTTAAGGTTGTTAGCGGTGTGGCGTTAGCGGTTAGCCAAATATTGACCAAATATTTACAAGTAGCTCTCTCATTAGCAAAGTCTAAGTTTACCTACTCAGTGTTGACAGATCAGAAACTGACCGAGCGTTGACTGAAAGTTCTCTGAATGTTTTCATCGTCATACAGTGCCCTTCCCTCAACACTGGACCATTCCTCAACACTGGACCATTCCTCGATACCGTTCCTGAGGAACGTTCCATTGTCTTTGTCACAGTCATTCAGCAGTTTCGAAGAAAGAAAAAAAACAACTCCATATTACCCATCGGGCAGATGAATCACTGTGTCAGTCATGCATGTTTTTCCGGGGCTTCTCCCCGCTAAAGACGCTAATCTCCGAGTTGGGTTTTCAATTTGACTTATTGTCAGCGAAATGGAGCTTCAAAGGCGGGACCGGTGGACTAACCTGCTGCTTAATCTCCCGACAGAGCCTCCGCCGCATAGACGAGAAAATAATGACCCACCTAATCCCAACATTAGCTTTTTAAATCGGAATGCATATGGTTTAAATCATCCCTGCTAAGCAGGATGGGTGATTGTAAACAGAGCACTGGGGGAAAGAGAAGAGAAAGTACGATTCAGACTAATCTTGTTAGGCTAAATGACGCTGTGCAGAGAGGCTCTTGTCATCCGGTTGGCAAGATGGACTTGTTCTCACAAAAGATCGTCCTCTCTGGACAAAAAGGGTGTTTTTTTCGTTCTCTTTTTCGCCGCCACATCTCTGTCTATCTTTCCCATCTCCCAACTATTTCCCCTTTTTTTTTTATTTCCCTCTATCTCTGTCTCTCTCTCCCCCTCTCCCCCCTCTCTCGGCCTCTTTCCTACCTCTCTCTCTCATACACTGTCACTCAAAAGCCCCCCACCCCCCACTACATTTCTTCCTTTTATTCATTATCATCTTCCTCTCTCTTCCTATTACTCATTCTCTAAACTCTCTGTCACTCTCTTCCTATTACTCATTCTCTAAACTCTCTGTCACTTTTAGATCATATCTTTTCATGTGAACATCTGTAGAGCTCAACATATGTCCTTAGCATTTTACATATCCACACACACACACACACACACACACTGTCCACGGAGTGGATCTTCATCCAGACAGAAGAGCTCTTCGGTGTGAGTGAGAGGAGCTGGCTACAGATACGTTCCCCTTCACGGAATTACAAATGTATGTGTGAGGAGGCCTTTAATGGCTGCTAATCCAATTTCTGCCACTGAAATCAAATCTCGCTGGCGCCAGTAGTCCCCTCCTTCCCTCACAAATAATGGCTTTTCGCTTTGGCATGTTTAAGAAGATGAGCCGCCCAAAATTCCAGCTTTGCCGTACTAAACCACCAGGATCTTCTTTGCAATTGTTTTGATCCCCAAACCCCCTTCTCTTACGAAAGATATTAATTGATGATCTCGTGATGATGCCGGCGTTTACTGGTGGGATGAGGTAACAAAAGGAATGGAGAGGGTTCACTTCAGAGGAGGAACCCGTTTACCAGTCGTCTTAATGCCTTCTCGAGGTTGGCCCCATCGATTTCCTCCGACCGCGAGCGGAGCGGACAAGATTACACAGTCAATTGTTGCGCTGCCTGCTGGAGCCCGAGCACTGGGTGGATGAAGTCACTTGGCCGTGCCGCCAGTCAGTCAGTCAGTCAGTCAGTCAGTCAGTCAGTCAGTCCACACACACACACACACACACACAATCCTCCTAGTTCTTTTATCTCTCTATCGAGGTCTGTTTTTGTCAATGTCCTCATCGAACTGAGCCCATTCTTGGCACCGGGAAGAACACAACATTCACCTAATTATGGAAAAATGTAACGTTATTTATTACATAATTCAAACACTCACTCATCGTAAGGAATACATTTTCTCTGGTCTATTCAGTTCTCCAAAAACAAAGATATTGGATGAAGGGAGTTTTGGCTCCGTATTTTTCTCTCCTGTGTAAAATGCTATTGAATGATTATCTGGGATTCAATTAGGGGAGAGAGAGAGAGAGA
>JAKYLM010000258.1:0-60324 GCA_023634145.1 Thymallus thymallus
ATCAAAACAAAAACAGAAGAATGTACCAAACTATGGAACGTCATATTCCACCCTTATCAGTCCTGAGACAAAACATTTCAGATGTAAGTTCAACACAAGATAGGGCCACAACTGTTGCTATACTGCCACTAACTCATCATATATCGTATCTGAGGATAGCCTACTTCTTTTGCGTACATGTTTCCTCTTCTTCTCTAATCTAAAGGCAAAGATCCAAAGTGCATCCAAAATGGCACCCTATTCCCTACGTAGTGCACTACATTTGACCAGAGCCATATGGGGCCTGGCCAAAAGTAGTGCACTATATTGGGAGCAGGCTGCCATTTGGGACAAGGCCCAACTGCAAGAACACTCTACTCTATTTCTCTATGTGTAAAGCTCCTCTGGTCACATCTAAGGGTCTAAATACCAGCATGTCACTGAACTTGGTCCTGGGTGGTTCTGGATTCACAGATTACGCAGAGCAATGGATGTGGACTGCTGCTTCTTAGAGAAATTTCTCTCAGTCTTTCTCTCTTTCTCAATCAACTGTTTCTCTCTGCCTTTGTCTCACTCTGTCCCTCTGTCTCTGTCTCTCTCACTCAGTCTCTCTTTCTCTGTCTTTTTCTCACACCCTCTCAAATCAGCCAGCTGCGGCACCAAGGCTGACATCCCTCTTCCTCTTCCTTTCCCCCTATTTTGATACTAGTCACTCCCTTTTCCATTACTGATTTGTAATCAAGTTGACGACTGACATTACTGTCCACAGCTGGGGCTGAAGTTCTGTAAAACACACACACACACACACACACACACACACACACACACACACACACACACACACACACACACACACACACACACACACACACACACACACACACACACACACACACACACACACACACACACACACACACACACACACACACACACACACACACACACACACACACACACACACACACACACTCGTTGTATGGTGTAGTTGCTTACAGCTGGCAACTGTTTTGGAGTATGATTACAGTGTGAAAAACATTGGAACATTTAGATGAAACACTCCATCTTCCTTTACATCGTTAGCTTCCATGAGAGTTGATGTCTCTGTTTTTCCAGAGACTTTATTTCAGTCTAACTGAGAGGCTATGAGAGAGAACATTCTGTTTGGGATTGATTAATCGCTGTGTGTTCGTAAACCCCACCAACAAACACACACATGCATGCTTGCACTGACGTGCACACACACACACACACACGCGCATATCCACCCACCCACACATCTATTGTCACCTAATTTGGCGATAATACGATGCTTCCTCCTTCAAGCCTCTGTATCTGGGCAGCAACTAGTGCCAATGATGTCACCTCTCTCCCTGTGACACAGGCTGCGTGTCAAATGGTGTCTATTCCCTATATAGTGCACAATGTTTGATGGGGCTCTGGTCAAAGGTAGATTACTATACAGGGATTAGGTTGCGATTTGAAACACAGACACAAAAGACCTTAGTCTGACACACACACGCACGCACACGGAACAATACCTTCCACTTCCCCCCATTAACCAGAACCCCCAAATAAACTCCCTCTGCACACTAGACCATTGTTTCTGGGCCCAACATTAGCACATCAGATCAGACACTAAAAGCCTCTACTTCACAACACATAGACCAGAGGAAATCCCTTATTTTGGAAGAGGAGAGAGGGAGATTTTCTGCCATTCTTTCCCAGAGTGATACAAGTGGTTGTGAGTGTTTTGCTAATTGTCCTCTCTTTATCTTGTTAATGCAGCAGAGAGAGAGAGAGAGAGAGAGAGGGAGAGAGAGAGAGAGAGAGAGAGTAACAGATACTGTATAGATAAAGAGAGGGAGAGAGAGAGAGAGATAGTGTGGGTGTGTGTTCAAGACAACAGGGTTACAAACAGTACAATGACCTTTCAACCAACCTTGTCAACTGTTTATCAAACTACTCCAACACACTGGTGTAGTTCCACAGGTGGTACTGGAAAATAGAAAGGTGAGGGATAACTATGGAGCATGTGATGATTGGTCCATAAAGGAGAGGGGTCTGTCTGTCATAACCACACACACACGCATGCACACACGCGCACACAAGCAAACATTCACACCTTTAATGTAGGATCAAACAAGGCACTCAGGTTAGCAAACTCCTCTGTCATGGCAGGTGTTTAAGGATGTGTGTGTGTGTGTGTGTGTGTGTGTGTGTGTGTGTGTGTGTGTGTGTGTGTGTGTGTGTGTGTGAATGAGACAGTTAGTATTGCTGTACACAGGCCAACTGTCTAGCAGGTGACGACAAACAGAGAAGCAGAAACAGTCATGTGTTGGGACTTGAAACCTGGCAGCATCAGATTTATCCAAGGCCACATTTACGCATCTTCTGAGAACTCATTAAATCTTATGAATAAGACACACACACACACAGACACACAGACACACACACACACAGACACACACACACACACACACACACACGACTGAGACTATAAAGACTGTACAAGCCTAAGCTAGACAGAAAGTGAACTTGAATGAGAGTGGGCGGATGATAATTATCAAATAAAATAAAAACACTAAATGCCAATAGAGCTTCTCCTTCATTATGAGATTATATTTAATCTGTTATTCTGCCTGGCATACTGTAGGTCGACCATAAAGTGTGTTTGTTTGGCATGATGTTACTTGGCTTTATTAAAGCAAAGGATACATCAAGTGTGTTTAGAAGTGAAGTATGAGTGAAGTCAATTAAATTCATATCACTTTGTATCTTTAGGGCAATTATTAAATGATGTTAGCAATGTGTTTCTCTAACTTGGATGCATGGAAGTTAGTTAGATAATGGTTATGTGCAATACTAAAACAACTAATGTTTCTAACTGTTGTGATTAAAGGTTTACCTTGAGATGTTGACTATAATGGATGAACTGCAGATAGGTAGCATGTGTGTGGAATTAGTCATACAGAGGAGGCTGGTGGGAGGAGCTTTAGGAGGACGGGCTCATTGTAATGGCTGGAATGGAGTCAATGGAACAGAGTCAAGCACATTGTGTTATGTGTTTGGTACCATTCCATTGATTTTATTCCAGCCACTACAATAAGCCTGTCCTCCTATAGCTCCTCCCACCAGCCTCCCCTGAGTTAGTCAAAACACTCATACACTAAGATAAAACTCAAGACAATTGTGTTATGGTTTTGACATTGGCAAAGTCAAGCTTATCTCGAGTCAAACACAAACAGAAATGATGCAAATGGTACTGCATTAGTTAGGTTTGCTTTGAACTGATCTCACACCTGATGATAAGAATGCAGGTGGAGTTGAGTAAGCAGGTAGGTGGGTATCACAGAAGGTGGAGCTGAGTAAGCAGGTAGGTGGGTATCACAGAAGGTGGAGCTGAGTAAGCAGGTAGGTGGGTATCACAGAAGGTGGAGTTGAGTAAGCAGGTAGGTGGGTATCACAGAAGGTGGAGTTGAGTAAGCAGGTAGGTGGGTATCACAGAAGGTGGAGTTGAGTAAGCAGGTAGGTGGGTATCACAGAAGGTGGAGTTGAGTAAACACGTAGGTGGGTATCACAGAAGGGGGAGTTGAGTAAGCAGGTAGGTGGGTATCACAGAAGGTGGAGCTGAGTAAGCAGGTAGGTGGGTATCACAGAAGGTGGAGCTGAGTAAGCAGGTAGGTGGGTATCACAGAAGGGGGAGTTGGTGTCATTTGTTGTTTAATGTACTGAGTTGTGCAAGAAGTTGTAAATCATTGTAACTAGGAAACAATTGGTCAGACAGACTTGCCACAACTGAAAGTCTATAGTAACCCTAACCCTAACCCAGCCGTGGGACAAAGAAGAATATATTATAATATTATAATTATAATATTATAATATTAACTAAAACATAAACATTTCAAACCTTGCTTACATTTGTATATGATCACATATATCTCTCTATTATGCTTGGGAATACTTTGGAACAGATTTCCAAAATTAAAACCACTTGGAACTGATTTCCAGGATGAAAGGCTGTAGTAGTATAATAATGTCTAAACAGTAGCAGGATGAAAGGCTGTAGTAGTATTGTAATGTCTAAACAGTAGCAGGCTGAAAGGCTGTAGTAGTATAATAATGTCTAAACAGTAGCAGGATGAAAGGCTGTAGTAGTATGGTAATGTCTAAACAGTAGCAGGATGAAAGGCTGTAGTAGTATAGTAATGTCTAAACAGTAGCAGGATGAAAGGCTGTAGTAGTATGGTAATGTCTAAACAGTAGCAGGATGAAAGGCTGTAGTAGTATAGTAATGTCTAAACAGTAGCAGGATGAAAGGCTGTAGTAGTATAGTAATGTCTAAACAGTAGCAGGATGAAAGGCTGTAGTAGTATAGTAATGTCTAAACAGTAGCAGGATGAAAGGCTGTAGTAGTATAGTAATGTCTAAACAGTAGCAGGCTTAGCTCAATAAAACATTCACCATTCCAGCTGATATAACACTAATCGTCTTTATAGCTCTGCTACAATTCTAAGCTTCCCATCTCTCTCTCTCTCATGCTGTGGCCTTGGTTCTCCCTGTGTGAGCTTACTGTACTGTTTCCTCGCTGTGCTATTATGGCTGGGAGTCAGGCTCCCAGGGTTCTTTACCCACAGTCCCCATCTCTCCCCCTCCGTCTATGCCAGCCCCGCTCTGTCCCAGGCAACCCTCTCTCTCTCTCATACACACACACACTCTGCACCTGCCGTGGGCGTCAACGTTCATCTCACATCATCTCATTCCATATTAATCAACAGTCAGATTTGAAAACAAGAGGATCAAGTGGACTCTATGGCTGCTTCCCAAATGGCACCCTGTTCCCTATATAGTGAACAACTTTTGACCAGGGTCCATAGGGCTCTGGTCAAAAGTAGTGTACTATGTAGAAAATAGGGTGTAATTTAAGACGCAGATTAGCCGTGACTGAGGGACTTTCCTTGTCTTAATGTAGTTTTCCACTGGAGACTACGGAGCGTGTTAGCCAGATAACGGATTAAATCCGTTTTCTGGATTCCAACATGCTTTCAACACATACTGCGCCCCCTATAGGTGATGATTTAGAAGCACGGACAGTATAGAGACTGGAAAAAAGGAGAGATTGTCTAAAGATTGTCATCTTGTGTATTCCATGTCACGACCCAGGAAATTAAGTCAGGATGTTGTGTGTGACGTCTTGTGTGTATGTGTTTTCAAGATTTACTAGAGAGAGTGAATGTTTGTGTGCGAATACCCATGATGCCGATCCTCTTCATTTCCTGGGTCACATCTGTTCCCATGGATGACGTCTCAAGGAGCAAGGATCCCTGATTGGCTGGCTTATGTTCTAAGGTCTACAGGGTCAGAATTCAGGCAGTGTTCCATGCTTCTTACTTTGGGCTTAAAGGAGCAACACACACACACACTACACATACACACAGGCCAAAGCATAGGTGAACTAGTTCAGCTCCAACACAACTTGTTCCCATAACAATCCCTCTCAGGATTCTGCTTAGTAAGGCTTTTCATTTGAAGGGTTCTGGCCTTCTACTTTACCGTACACTTGAAGATCTCAATGACAGAATTGAATGTTATAAACACTGACATTTCTAACATTTCAAACTCTTATCGAACATAAATGTTTCACTCAGAAATCACGTTGATTTACAAATGTCTGTTTCAGCTCATGTATCACACTAGGATGAGGGTAATAAGTCAAGACAAAGGAGAGAGTGTGACTTCTACCTCTTGTGTGTGAGAGAGATATGAAACAACCTCTGTGTCAGTAAGTCTCTCAAACACCTTGATTCCTCATGTCCCTCTCCTCACCTCAGTACCAACAATCAAGGACTGGAGAAGGAGGAACCTACGGGTCTTCCCCTCCAATGCTCTCCTCGCTTTCATGTGACGTTTTCAGAAGGAGACTGCCTCACCCAGAGGCTGAGTTCTGATTCTCTCCCCTTCACCCAGAGGCTGAGTTCTGATTCTCTACCCTTCACCCAGAGGTTGAGTTCTGATTCTCTACCCTTCACCCAGAGGCTGAGTTCTGATTCTCTAACCTTCACCCAGAGGCTGAGTTCTGATTCTCTAACCTTCACCCAGAGGCTGAGTTCTGATTCTCTAACCTTCACCCAGAGGCTGAGTTCTGATTCTCTGCCCTTCACCCAGAGGCTGAGTTCTGATTCTCTACCCTTCACCCAGAGGCTGAGTTCTGATTCTCTAACCTTCACCCAGAGGCTGAGTTCTGATTCTCTAACCTTCACCCAGAGGCTGAGTTCTGATTCTCTCCCCTTCACCCAGAGGCTGAGTTCTGATTCTCTAACCTTCACCCAGAAGTGTGCTTTCGATTAGTCCCTCTAATGCATTTAAAAGCATTGGAAAGGTGCAAGCATGGCTAGATTGAGTTTCCTTACACTAGTCCATTCCTTTTAAAATCATGACAGGGATTATGAGCTCACACTTCAGAAGGGGCAAGAAAAGGACACACAGCCACTGTCCCACAGTAGCTGCTGTTCTGTGATCTCCAGTATAAGAGCAGGAGGACACATAGCCACTGTCCCACAGTAGCTGCTGTTCTGTGATCTCCAGTATCAGAGCAGGAGGACACATAGCCACTGTCCCACAGTAGCTGCTGTTCTGTGATCTCCAGTATCAGAGCAGGAGGACACATAGCCACTGCCTCACAGTAGCTGCTGTTCTGTGATCTCCAGTATCAGAGCAGGAGGACACATAGCCACTGTCCCACAGTAGCTGCTGTTCTGTGATCTCCAGTATCAGAGCAGGAGGACACATAGCCACTGTCCCACAGTAGCTGCTGTTCTGTGATCTCCAGTATCAGAGCAGGAGGACACATAGCCACTGCCTCACAGTAGCTGCTGTTCTGTGATCTCCAGTATCAGAGCAGGAGGACACATAGCCACTGTCCCACAGTAGCTGCTGTTCTGTGATCTCCAGTATCAGAGCAGGAGGACACATAGCCACTGTCCCACAGTAGCTGCTGTTCTGTGATCTCCAGTATCAGAGCAGGAGGACACATAGCCACTGTCCCACAGTAGCTGCTGTTCTGTGATCTCCAGTATCAGAGCAGGAAGACACATAGCCACTGTCCCACAGTAGCTGCTGTTCTGTGATCTCCAGTATCAGAGCAGGAGGACACATAGCCACTGTCCCACAGTAGCTGCTGTTCTGTGATCTCCAGTATCAGAGCAGGAGGACACATAGCCACTGTCCCACAGTAGCTGCTGTTCTGTGATCTCCAGTATCAGAGCAGGAGGACACATAGCCACTGCCCCACAGTAGCTGCTGTTCTGGGATCTCCAGTATTAGTGCAGAGCAGACGAGGAAGTTAGCGTGCTAATGCAGCCTACAGTAACTAAGCAGTAACTAATCTCTGTTTGGCCTGAGGATTAAGAGCCATATTGGCTTATCTTCATCTATCTCTCTCTCCTCTGTTTTATTGTATTAATCCCTCTCCATCCATCTTTATATATGTGTGTATATATACATATATATATCTTCAATTGTAGGCCTCTTTCTCTCAATGCAGGACTACATCAAATTATCTGACAGCGAAGCAGTGAAATCTACCCCTGAGCAAATGCTACTGTGTCTAAGTCACTCTGTGTGTACCCATGCAATGCCAGTGTGTGTGTGTGTGTGTGTTTGTGTGTGTACACTACCCACGCTATAACAACATGTGTGCCCAGCTGTGTGACCAGCTGCCCATTACCAGGCCTTCCTATGTAGATTATGGAGGGCACACACACACACTTACTTTAGGGACAGCAGAAAATCACATGGAAATCATGAGTCATTGGTCTGGAGATAGCATATCATAAGTGGACTGATATTCTGTTATTTGAAGTTAGTTTAAATACTGCTGGCCTACCTACAGTTGAAGTCGGAAGTTTACATACACTTAGGTTGAAGTCATTAAAAATAATTTTTCAACCACTCCACAGATTGCATGTTAACAAACTATAGTTTTGGCAAGTCGGATAGGAAATCTACTTTGTAATTCTTCCAACAATTGTTTACAGACAGATTATTTCACATATAATTCACTATATCACAATTCCAGTGGGTCAGAAGTTTACATACACTAAGTTGACTGTGCCTTTAAAGAGCTTGGAAAATTCCAGAAAATGATGTCATGGCTTTAGAAGCTTCTGATAGGCTAATTGACATCATGTGAGTCAATTGGAGGTGTACCTGTGGATGTATTTCAAGGTCTACCTTCAAACTCAGTGCCTCTTTGTTCGACATCATGGGAAAATCAAAAGAAATCAGCAAAGACCTCCAAAAAAAAATTATAGCCCTACACAAGTCTGGTTCATCCTTGGGAGCAATTTCCATACTTTTGTCATACTGCTCAGGAAGGAGACGCGTTGTCTCCTAGAGATGGGGAGGCTTGCATCCCAACCGTGAAGCACAGGGGTGGCAGCATCGTGTTGTGGGGGTGCTTTGCTGCAGGAGGGACTGGTGCACTTCACAAAATAGATGGCATCATGAGGAAGGAAAATTATGTGGATATATTGAAGCAACATCTCAAGACATCAGTCAGGAAGATAAATCTTGGTCGCAAATGGGTCTTCCAAATAGATAATGACCCCAAGCATACTTCCAAAGTTGTGGCAAAATGGCTTAAGGACAACAAAGTCAAGGTATTGGTGTGGCCATCACAAAGCCCTGACCTTGGGCAGAACTGAAAAAGCTTGTGCGAGCAAGGAGGCCTAAAAACCTGACTCAGTTACACCAGTTCTGTCAGGAGGAATGGGCCAAAATTCACCCAACTTATTGTGGGAAGCTTGTGGAAGGCTACCCGAAACATTTGGCCCAAGTTAAACAATTTAAAAGCAATGCTACCAAATACTAATTGAGTGTATGTCAACTTATGACCCACTGGGAACGTGATGAAAGAAATAAAAGCTGAAATAAATCATTCTCTACACTATTATTCTGACATTTCACCTTCTTAAAATAAAGTGGTGATCCTAACTGATTTAAGACAGGGATTTTTTACTAGGATTAAATGGCAGGAACTGTGAAAAACACATTTTTAAATGTATTTGGCTAAGGTGTATGTAAACTTCTGACTTCAACTGTATACGTGATTGATATCAGTACGTGCGTGCGTGCGTGCGTGCGTGCGTGAGTGAGTGAGAACTCATACACTTCAGCATTATTCACAATATAATTCCCCCGAAGAACACTTAAATCAACCCAACCACAACAGTAACAGTACATGTATTTGCTTAGAGCAGAAACTATATGGGTTGATCATGATCATGTCTGTGTCAATGAGAGGAATAAAGTACTGTAATCTACAACATGGATTAGTTCATCAAACTGTATGAGAAAGAGAAGGCTGTGAATAATTCTAAACCTAATAGAAGGGTTTGTACTGAGAATCTCCCCGGAGTTCTTTATCCTGTTTTTCCCTCTGTGTGGAACGTTCCGGAACACTAATGCATTCTACACACTAGTGAGACAATATTCCACTGCACTCAGTGCCACCTGAGTGAGTTCCCATTGGCGCCCAGTGTGTGTGTGTGTTTGTGTGTGTGTGTGTGTTTGTGGTGATTGTATGCCATCTCAAGTAGCCCTGGCTGTGACGAATCGCTGAGCTCCCAGTAGCACAATCCTAGACCCACCCAGGCTTAACACCAGTCCATGTCATGTTTTTACGCTTTTTAATTCTAATGTCTGTTTTCCTCTTATGGTTACCATGGTGATTATACAACAGAGCAATATATGTCTACTGCATGGCTCAATTGGTGACAGTTGCTGCTGAACCAGTGCATCCAGAGGTGTAACACTTAGCACAAAATGGCGCTGTATGACAGTACATTTTGACACAAACTGTCTGTGAATCTTGACACGAAATGGCAGCTGATAGGCAAAGTATGAGCGATTGAGGCTATTTAAACCGACATCCCTTCTCTGAGAGGTCCTTGCTGAAGTTGTCCAGCTCTGTGCACCTGGCATTGAGTTTGGTATCACTAGCACACTGTGTAGAGGTGGGCCAATGCTCTACCCAGGTATCCTTGCCCAGCATGTATGTGGCACTGAGAGAGAGAGAGAGAGAAAATAACCCCTTTAGGCATATATTAACATTAACTATAAGTCCATTATAACATATTACTGCCCCTCCTCACCTGTTGGTGGTGCTGTCCTTGTTCCAGAGGTCAGTTTTTGGCCCCATGATGAGGTAGTCTGTACCCTCCTTCAGGTCCAGATCTCCTCTACAGCCAGCATGGGACAGGAAGACCCTAGTGTCACCCACACTGACCTCCTCCTCCACTCCTAGAGAGAGAGGGGAGGGAGGAAAGGGAGAGAGGGAGGTATGGACAGAGAGAGGGAGAGAGAGAGGGGGGGGGGAGAGAGAGAGAGAGAGAGAGAGAGAGAGAGAGAGAGAGAGAGAGAGAGAAGGGAGGAAGGAAGGAAGGAAAGGGAGAGATGGAGGTATGGACAGAGAGAGGGGGAGAGAAAGAGAGATAAACAGGGTTAACCATGTTTGAACTAACTTCTGAAACAATTAGGCTAAGGCGAGATGGGTAGAGAACAGAGAAGGACTAGATGACATAAGACAACATGACATGACATAGGAGGCTTACCTATATTAATAACCTGTGTGATCTTCATCTCATATCTGTCGTACTGACTCTGGATGACACTCAGGACCTTGGCCTTGTACACTGGAGGACAGAAGCGTTAGAAGCGTCAGAGAACAGCAAAATACACCACTCAATCATAACAATTGATGATATGATACATGACATTGATTGGGTTGATTGTCCCCAAGGAACAGTGCTCTGAATGACTAAGACAATTAAAGAAGTTGGATGATAATTTCACTGCTTACGGACAACGTTCATTTATAGCTGTACCATTTACAGTACATTGTATAGTATTGTCTCAGGTATTATAGACATGTTATAGACATGTTATAGACATGTTATAGGTATTATAGACATGTTATAGACATGTTATAGACATTATAGACATGTTATAGAAATTAGACATGTTATAGGTATTATAGACATGTTATAGGTATAGTATAGGTATTATAGACATGTTATAGGTATAGTATAGGTATTATAGACATGTTATAGGTATATAATATAATACTATGACATGCCTATAATGTCTATAACATGTCTATAATACCTATAACATGTCTATAACATGTATATAATGTCTATAACATGTCTATAATACCTATAACATGTCTATAACATGTCTATAATACCTATAACATGTCTATAACATGTCTATAATACCTATAACATGTCTGTCTATAATGTCTATAACATGTCTATAATACCTATAACATGTCTATAATACCTATAACATGTCTATAACATGTCTATAATACCTATAACATGTCTATAACATGTCTATAATGTCTATAACATTATGTATTGAAAACAGATATAGTGTACCATGGTATAATCCTTTACATGCGTGATCCTCTCGTGCTCCATAGCGGACTGGATCGGTTAGGGACTTAGACACACAGCAGTCACCTAATAGGAGACACACATCATTATCACACACACTCATGTATGGCACACACATACACACGACAACACACACACACTGATACACACACACACACACACACACACTGATACACACACACACACACACACACACACACACACACACACACACACACACTCACCCTGTGTACAGCGACATATATTGTTCCTGCAGATCTGTGTGAGTTCATCCTTGTCCTCTTTGGGGCTGTAGAAGCGACTGCAGCGGTGGTCTGACAGAGAGAGAGACACGATATGTTAACATTTCTCTACAGATTGAGAGAAATTATAAACTCCAATGTTTAAGATAGCTTCTATTGTTCAGGGGCGCATGTAATCTACTCATTCAAATCTGCAAAAAAAACCTAGTCTGCGTCCATAGACCTACCTGGGTTGTAGTACTGGTAGACAGTGACAGTATCTACCTGGGTTGTAGTACTGGTAGACAGTGACAGTATCTACCTGGGTTGTAGTACTGGTAGACAGTGACAGTATCTACCTGGGTTGTAGTACTGGTAGACAGTGACAGTATCTACCTGGGTTGTAGTACTGGTAGACAGTTACAGTATCTACCTGGGTTGTAGTACTGGTAGACAGTGACAGTATCTACCTGGGTTGTAGTACTGGTAGACAGTGACAGTATCTACCTGGGTTGTAGTACTGGTATACAGTGACAGTATCTACCTGGGTTGTAGTACTGGTAGACAGTGACAGTATCTACCTGGGTTGTAGTACTGGTAGACAGTGACAGTATCTACCTGGGTTGTAGTACTGGTAGACAGTGACAGTATCTACCTGGATTGTAGTACTGGTAGACAGTGACATAATCTACCTGGGTTGTAGTGCTGGTAGACAGTATCTACCTGGGTTGTAGCACTGGTAGACAGTGACAGTATCTACCTGGGTTGTAGTACTGGTAGACAATGACAGTATCTACCTGGGTTGTAGTACTCGTAGACAGTGACAGTATCTGCCTGGGTTGTAGTACTCAAAGACAGTATCTACCTGGGTTGTAGTACTCGTAGACAGTGACAGATGAAGGCTGGAGGAGTCCCACTTTGAACGTCTGCTGCAGTCGGAAGATGATTGTCTCAGTCTCCTGGTTGGACACCTGGTAGCACAGGTAGACCAAAGGAGAGCACAATTAAGCTACCTCTGTATACTGATCTAAGGTCAGTTTTGAGTTAATAGTTTGCCTTTCACCTTTAAGATTTGGGGAGGGAAAGTTGATCTTAGATCTGTGCCTACAGGCCACTGACAACATCTACCCTGGCAGAGTGATGGTGACCAGTCAACTTCTAGGGTTGACATGGCAACACTTGTCTCTCTACGTTCAGGTCATAGAAATGTCTATGTACCTTGAACCAGTACCTTGAACAGGTGAATGAGGAAAAGGAAGAAAGTTACCCCTTGACACTGATCTAACATCCCACCTAATGGTTAAAGTTAGGATGTAGGGGAAGATAAGCTGATCCTAGATCTGTTCTGGTACCTTGAAGAGGTGGATGATGAGGGAGCCTCTGTCACTCAGGTTGTCCACTATCTGGAAGTTGTTGATGTAACGGTCCACTGAGTTGGTCAGCTGGAGGCAAACAAACAAACACAACAACAAACATTTTCAAAATGCACACAGTCACAATGAGCTACACTTAAACACACACAGTTGAAATCCAGTTGGACATTGAGTCAAAGACCGGACATGCAGTTAGAGAGCCATCTAGTGGAGACAGATGAACATTACAAGTAGATTAAAGAGATAGTTCACCTAAATTACAACCTACAAAATGACATATTGGTTTCCTCACCCTGTAAGCAGTCTATGGACAAGGTATGACAGTAATCCATGCTTTGGTTTAGTTTCCCTGGCACTGTTTCCAAATGCATTTGTGGCGCAAATCCCCTTTAGCATTTAGCATTTGTGGCACAAATCCCCTTTAGCATTTAGCATTTGTGGCACAAATCCCCTTTAGCATTTAGCATTTGTGGCACAAATCCCCTTTAGCATTTAGCATTTGTGGCACAAATCCCCTTTAGCATTTAGCATTTGTGGCGCAAATCTCATTAAAGTAAGTGACTTTGTTGAGCTTCACAATAAATGTTAGATACTTTCTGATGATTTGGACGTGATGCGCAAAAAAATAAACAAATATCAGTCCCATGACTTGAATGGGGTTTGTGCTACACATGCTAAACCTTTAGCATTTGGAAACATTGCCAGGGAAATAAAACCAAATCATGGATTGCTGTCATACCTTGTCCACAGACAGTTTACAGGGTAAGGAAACAAAGGTGTCACTTTGTAATTGGGGGGAACTATCCCTTTAATGTGGGCTTCAGTACAGCAGTAGTTGTACTGTAACTGTACCATCTCCAGGTCTTCATTCTCTGGGACGAACCCAGTGGGTAGACTGATGTCCAGAACAACCATCCTGACCTCCCTTGGTCCCAGTGCCCTGGCGGTTGGAAAGAGAGAGAGAGAGAGAGAATAGTACTTGAATGAAGAGGAAGATCAATTGAAATTGAAACTCTCAATTGTTAGCCAGTAACAGTAAGTCCCCTAGTGTGTTTCGGAGAGGGGGCCAACAGAGAGTACAAATAGAAAGACAGCCAGGTAGCCTAGATATTTAACATAGTACTGTCTAAACTCTCACCTGATTTTAATAGTGATCCTGTAGGACTTCTCTGCATCTGGTGGAGGCTTTTCTGCCAGTGGGGTTAAAAATGCATTTAAAAAACATGTCAGGAAACAATTGAGGTTGAGAATAAGATTGAGATTGAGATCAAGATTTGAGACTGGGATTGAGATTAAGAAAGAGATTTAGATTGAGAGCTGGATTAACCTACCACTAGACTCTGCGATGGTCACGTCCAAATCAAAGTTCTTGCAGCTGCTCTTCTCATGCACCTCAGGGAGCTCGTTGTAGTAGGTCACCACCTAGGTCAAAGGTCATTAGACCAGGAAGCGACAACACAAACAAATATGACATCATACATCAATATGACAAAATTGACATAGACAAGCTTTGCTATCATGCATTGATTAATGGCCCCATAGACATATTTTGTGGTCATACCTCTAGTATACCTTGCCCCTTCCCTTTGGCCTCCACTTTGAATCCCTGGTCTATAGGAGCCTGAGATGGTGAAAGAGGAAAAGTATGCATAATGGTTGCTAGGCCACGTATTTTATATAAGACTGGGAGAGAAGAAATGGATGAAAGAGAGTGAGAATGAGAGAGAGGGAGAAGGAGAAGTGGAAGAGAGAACAGCATCCCCCCTACCCTGGAGGAGCGTGCCACGTAGGAGGTCCTGGGGTCGAAGTGGAAGCGCTGGTTGCTGCGGCCCTGGATGCTCAGCTCCACCTGGAGACTCAGGTCATTGGGAGGAGGTTTCTTTATCAGGTACTCAGACAGACCCTGCAGAACTACCATGGTGGGCTGGAGAGGAGAGGAGAGGAGAGGAGAGGAGAGGAGAGGAGAGGAGAGGAGAGGAGAGGAGAGGAGAGGAGAGGAGAGGAGAGGAGAGGAGAGGAGAGGAGAGGAGAGGAGAGGAGAGGAGAGGAGAGGAGAGGAGAGGAGAGGAGAGGAGAGGAGAGGAGAGGAGAGGAGAGGAGAGGAGAGGAGAGGAGAGGGTGAGATGTGAGGAAGAGAGGTGGAAGAGCGAGAGGAAGAAGAGAGATGATCATAAAATATGTACTAGAAAGTGTGGAGATCAAAATGGTGGAGGGCAACAAACTGGATTGGCTACAGACAACCTGCAATAACACTGTTGGCATAAACTATGAGGAGGAGAGAGGACAGTTAGACACACACACACACACACACACACACACAGAGGTACTCACCCGTCTCTGCTATCCTGAGGCACACTGGGTAGCATCAGATCTTTCTACAGCCATGACTCATATAACTTAGACCTCACTGTCACCTCAATCTCCTCCATAAACTCAGCTCACTAACATCATGCAATTCTTCTTTCCGGTCAGTCAGTACCTGTGTGGATCCGTAGCCACCGCCCCTGCGGCGCTGTTCGTTGAGCCACTCGAAGGGTGCAGCGGCTTCAGTCATGTGACCACTCTTCACCAGGGCTAGCAGGGCGTAGCCTGTCGCCTCCAGAGTGAAGAGGCGGTTCTCACTGTCTGGCCAATGGGTACCGTCTGGAGGAGGGGTAAGAGAGAGGAGGGAGGGTAGGGGAAGGGGGAGAGGGAGATAGAATAACAGTGAAGCACAGCGAGAGAGAGAGAGAGAGGGGTAGAGAGAGAGAAAAAGAGAGACAGAAACACAGAGAGAGCTAGAAAGAGAGAGAACTACAGATAGACATTTCCCTACCTGGAGAGGCAGCTTTGAGTAGGAGGGTTTTTAAGAACAGTAAAGGTGTCCTGTCAACCAGAGACAGAGCGTAGGCAGAGATGGCCAGAGAGTAGGGCCTCTTCAGACTACCATACGTGCCCCTCAGATAGTCGGCAGCATTCTGGATCCCATTCTAATAGAATACAATAAAATACAACTTTACTGTCAATCCATTAGTGGGCTGCTTACTAATTCCATTCTTATATGAACAGAAGGATAAGGAATAACCCTGAATTTGAAAACAAAACAGTCGGAACGAAAGCCCCATTTCCTAACACTGACATGTAATTTACACCGGTAAGATTAATGGTCAGCCATGGTGCACGCAAACGTAGCGTGATAACAGGTCGGCCAACGAAATCCAAGATTCACCGGGGGAATCAGGTAAAAAAGCATCCGACTCACAGATTACTAATTTACTTAATTTCCCATCCCAATATAACAGTTGACTTAATCTCCTGTCCCAATATAACAGTTTCTGCCGGTTCTGTGACTGGCTTACCTTGATGGTGTGGCCAGCTCCATTGCAGTTGAGTTCTGTATCCTTGGTGGCTTCACTCATGGCTATAAGGACAAAGGCTGTGAGAGTGGACTGAGACTCTGCACCCTGTACACCCCCCTGGAGAACAGAGAGAGACCTGTTTATAAACTGTTATAAGAGTTCCGTCCCAGACCATTGTGTGTGTGTGTGAGATAGATAGATAGATAGATAGATAGATAGATAGATAGATAGATAGATAGATAGATAGATAGATAGATAGATAGATAGATAGATAGATAGATAGATAGATAGATAGATAGATAGATAGATAGATAGATAGATAGATAGATAGATAGATAGATAGATAGATAGATAGATAGATAGATAGATAGATAGATAGATAGATAGATAGATAGATAGATAGATAGATAGATAGATAGATAGATAGATAGATAGATAGATAGATAGATAGATAGGTTCTTTATTGATCCCCCGTGTGTGTGTGTGTGTGTGTGTGTGTGTGAGAGAGAGTGTGTGAATGTGTGTGTGTGTGTGTGTGTGTATGTGTGCATCAGTCCCTGCGTCCGTGTGTGTCTCTCTCTTACTGTCATAGTAGTAGTGTAGACAGGGTTGTCTCTCTCTTACTGTCATAGTAGTAGTGTAGACAGGGTTGTCCTCTCTTACTGTCATAGTAGTAGTGTAGACAGTGTTGTCTCTCTCTTACTGTCATAGTAGTAGTGTAGACAGGGTTGTCTCTCTCTTACTGTCATAGTAGTAGTGTAGACAGGGTTGTCTCTCTCTTACTGTCATAGTAGTAGTGTAGACAGGGTTGTCTCTCTCTTACTGTCATAGTAGTAGTGTAGACAGGGTTGTCCTCTCTTACTGTCATAGTAGTAGTGTAGACAGGGTTGTCTCTCTCTTACTGTCATAGTAGTAGTGTAGACAGGGTTGTCTCTCTCTTACTGTCATAGTAGTAGTGTAGACAGGGTTGTCTCTCTCTTACTGTCATAGTAGTAGTGTAGACAGGGTTGTCTCTCTCTTACTGTCATAGTAGTAGTGTAGACAGGGTTGTCCTCTCTGAAAGCTCCAGTGATCTGTTGTTTGTTGTTGAGAAGGTAGAGGAGAGGACCACACACATCCTGTTCACTCCCTCCTACCAGCTGACGAGCCATAGACAACACCTTCACTACATACGCTGTGATCCTATGGGGGGAAGGGTGGGGGGGGGAGAAAGAGAGGGTGAGGGAGAAAGAGAGGGGTGAGGGAGAAAGAGAGGGTGAGGGGAGAAAGAGAGAGTGGGGGGAGAGGGGGTGGGAGAGGAGAGAGGGAGACAGAAAAAGAGAAAAGGGGGAGGTAGAGAGAGAGGGTGTGAGGGTTAGAAATATAATCCATTCTATTATTTTGATTACTCTGTGATTGAATATATGATACACATTCTTCTTCTTCTATGTATTTGAGCAATACCATGTGCTTGTGCCTTCATTCCTGTAGGGGGGGTAAGAGTTGTCTTTCTTCTTATACACCAGCTGCTTCTCGTAGCCTTTCTGTATGTAGTTGATGGCCTCCACCCTGCGTTGCACCCCTACAGTCTCCCAGTCATTGGAGCGGTCCAGGTAGACAGTGGCTATAAGAGGCAGGGTGATGCTGGCTAGGTTCTGTTCCACACAGCCACCAGGCATACGGATCAAAGAGGCCAGAGAGTCACCGCTGATACTGTTGTCTATTGTGTCAGCCAACAGGTTACCTGGTGGGAGGAGGAGAGGAGAGGAGAGGAGTATAATTAATTGTTTTTTGTCCACACAGTTGCTTTCGCTTCACAATGCCCATAACCAAACCAAAGGTTTGGAGGGGCCAGCCAGCCATCATTTCTGTCTAGTAACTTAAACCTTGTTTGTCAGTTAGGCCTACCCCTGATGTTGATGAATGTCTCTGGTAGAGAGTTTGGAACCAGGGAGCCAAGCTCCACTTTGTCCACCTCCACCACCTGCCTCCCATCTGGGGAAAACCATATTAAGAGGACTTAGTCAAGACTGTTTCTATGGTAATGGTAATTATTAGGGTTAGAGATTATGAATGTCTTAGTTCTACTCACCGTTCCCTCCCTTGGCAGAGGGGTTCAATACAAAACTCTGCACTTTCGTCTTCTGCACTCCTTCCACCTGTTAGAGAGTTTTTAAAACAGATTAGAGATACCAGTCCTTGTATATCAGGTAAGGACACTGATTCACAGTCGCTGTATATATATTTATTTTTATTTCACATTTATTTTATTTATTGTATTATTATTTTATTTTTTTATATGAACCAACCTCTGCGACATGTTAGACCATACTCTGAAGTAACCAACATCTGAAATAGTCACTCACCACAACGCGAAGCTTCTTCTTGACCCCATCGCTACCCACAAACCCTTTGGCCATGGCGAGGACCTCCAGTAGCATCTCTCCGGCCTTGAGCGGTATTATAGTGTAGGGAACCACCAGGGACGAGCTGCCCTTCAATGTCACCTCTTGGGTGTGTTTCTCATTGAATGCCACACTGCACATGTCCTCTGTCTTCAGTAGCACCACCTTAACCTGGGTTGAATAGAGGAGGAAGAAACAGAGAAGGTCAAGACACAAAATGGCTGAGAGGAATTTAGCAGAACTGGGTGGGTTTCTCATTGAACGCCACACAGCACATGTCCTCCGTCTTCAGTAGCACCACCATAACCTATGGAAGCTGAGAAGAGCAGGAAGCTGGGACCGTCAAGACACAAAATGGCTGACATTAATGGGAGGGTTAGAAGGGTTGAGACACAAAACGGCTGACAGGAAGGGATCAGAGGGGAGCTAGAGGGTGGGAGTAGTAGGTAGATAGAGGTTGGCTCAATTTACAGATACAGGCTCAGATATTAATTAACCAGCCTGATGGTTAAGGTAAGGATTGAGGATTAGTTAGAGGTCATGGGTGAGAGGTCATAGGTGAGCTTGCCTCCATGTCCTCATCGCCATAGTTATGGAGCACAGCTTTGATCTCCACGTGTTCGTTCCTCGCCACCGAGTACGGCAGCTTCAGGTCCACGAAGAAACGCTTCCACGCACGCACGTTCCACGGCTCGGCTACGCAGAAACCTGGAATAAAAACAAACAACAAAATGATTGAAATAAACAAACAACAATAACAACAACAGGTGGTTGAAAACATCATGCCTTAGTTAGAATGCTAGAATTGTACATCAATTGTACGTATTCCTTATATCGTACCAATATCCCCACTAGCATACTACTTGGAATCCTCCAGGGAAAGAGTGAGAGGAAGCCATCTTATACCACTGAGATTTAGGCCCAATACCAAATGGACCCCTTAAATTGGGCTTCCAAGTGTCGCAGTGGTCTAAGACAATGCATCTCAGTGCTAGAGGCGTCACTACAGACAACCTGGTTCGAATCCAGACTGAATCACAACCGGCCGTGATTGAGAGTCCCATAGGGCGGCGCACAATTGGCCCGGCGTCGTCCGAGTTTGGCCGGTGTAGACCGTCATTGTAAATAAGAATATGTTCATAACTGACTTGTCAAGTTAAATAAAGGTTAATCAATTATTAATATAATAAAATACAAATAAATTCCTAAACCCTACGCACTTATGGTGATCTGATTGGATTTGACAGGTATTAGTGATATGGTAACTGTTCCACCTTGCCCTCTGATAGGAGTTCCACCTCGCCAACAAGTGCATAGGGAGTAGCACTTAGGGACTGAGTCGATGGCTACCGCAGGGGAAGGGAAGGAGGAAGGGTCTACCTGTGACAGGTGAGGAGCTGATGGCTAGTACCCCCCACTGGGTGATAGTGTCTGGGAAGACGGACTCCACAGACAGCGATGCCAACCTGTAAGGAACAAACCCAAACAAATGAAGCCCATTGAGTTGACCTCTTGTAAGCTAAGCTTGTGACATGAGCGCAGTAAAACATTAGCTTGAAGATAAATATTGAGAGAGGCTGAGTCTGGTGGATTGTGATCGATTGATGCCGTTGCCTAATACAATGCTAACAGTGACGCATGCGCATACACACACACACACACACACACACACACACACACACACACACACACACACACACACACACACACACACACACACACACACCGCTGGGACAGTACACGATGGCACAACAGCTTTTATTTTTGGTGGGGGTAAATGAAAAAAGGCCATGTTGTGTCTGAGCTGTTAACTCAGCTAGTCTCAATGTGGCCTCCAGTCCACTGTGGTGCAACTCTGGGTATTTTACAGAGCAGGTAGTTGAACTTCAAAGGGATACTGCCATTGTTGTGTCTCTACGTGCAGTATGAAGGAAGTTATAAGTAGTTTTGCGAGCCAATGCTAACTAGCTTTAGCGCAATGACTGGAAGTCTACAGTTACACAGCTTAATTGCCAGAACCGTGCAGTATCCCTTTAAGGGTGAGAGGGGTGTGGCTTGGCCAATTCCCCTTTCGACTGGGATCACAAAAATGGTCAACCCTTTATAGAAAGACTTTTCCCTGGACAGGTCATGCGCTTAGGAAAAACTACTGGCCCTACTCATAGGAAGTAGCCTGTAGTATGCAAAGTTCAGCACTTTGTCACAGTTTCAAACCAAGTGCTGGCCCTTCCTACTAGGGGGTGAGAAGACAGTTAGACAGACAGACACACACACATAGAGGTACTCACCCGTCTCTGCTATGCTGAGGCACACTGGGTAGCATCAGATCTTCCCACAGCCATGACTCATAGAACTTAGACCTCACTGTCACCTTACTCTCCTCCATATAGTCATCCTCCTCTTCCTCCTCCTCCTCCTCCTCAACAAAAGGCCGTAGGGCTGCAACTCTCGGTATAGACTCCATCACCATGCTTTCACCTGATGCAAATGGAGAAGTGTGATGTTGTTTCACTAGATTATGCACCAAGTTGCACACAAGGACCAGTTCATATTGGTCAGGTTAGGAAGGGATGTTAATCATTTGATAACAACAATAATTATTATTATTTCATTACAGCTGCATAGTATATAATAATCATTATTATTATTATTATTTCATTACAGCTGCATAGTACATAATAATCATTATTATTATTATTATTTCATTACAGCTGCATAGTATATAATAATCATTATTATTATTATTATTATTATTTCATTACAGCTGCATAGTATATAATAATGATTATTATTATTTCATTACAGCTGCATAGTATATAATAATCATTATTATTATTATTTCATTACAGCTGCATAGTATATAATAATCATTATTATTATTATTTCATTACAGCTGCATAGTATATAATAATCATTATTATTATTATTATTATTATTATTATTATTATTATTTCATTAGATAGATAGATAGATAGATAGATAGATAGATAGATAGATAGATAGATAGATAGATAGATAGGTACTTTATTGATCCCCCGGGGGGGAAATTTCATTGTCAAGCAGCTACAACAAAACACAGGGCAGGTGCAAAATGCCACAACGAAAGTACACAAAAGACAGATACAAGGTACATGATACATAGAGCGGCAGTATGAAAGAGTATAGTATAGAAATACAAGATATCTGGAGTGCAAAAAAAAGCTATAAAAGGACATTGCATAGTATGAGTGGTTGGCTGAATATGTACACTATACATTGGTGGATGTTGGATGGTTAACTATACTATACAGGTCGATGGCAGAGAAATACTTCAGTAGCTAAAAATGCGTATGATATGAGCGAGGGTAATAATAGTTTACTTAATAGACAGACTGGGTAAATGAACAGGTAAGGGAAAATTTTGCATGGTTAGAACAGGTAAGGGAAAATTTTGCATGGTTACAGCTGCATAGTATATAATAATGATTATTATTATTTCATTACAGCTGCATAGTATATAATAATGATTATTATTATTTCATTAAAGCTGCATAGTATATAATAATCATTATTATTATTATTTCATTACAGCTGCATAGTATATAATAATCATTATTATTATTATTATTATTATTATTATTATTTCATTACAGCTGCATAGTATATAATAATCATTATTATTATTATTATTTCATTACAGCTGCATAGTATATAATAATCATTATTATTATTATTTCATTACAGCTGCATAGTACATCATAATAATTATTATTATTTCATTACAGCTGCATAGTATATAATAATAATTATTATTTCATTACAGCTGCATAGTACATCATAATAATTATTATTATTTCATTACAGCTGCATAGTATATAATAATCATTATTATTTCATTACAGCTGCATAGTATATAATAATAATCATTATTATTATTATTTCATTACAGCTGCATAGTATATAATAATCATTATTATTATTATTTCATTACAGCTGCATAGTACATCATAATAATTATTATTATTTCATTACAGCTGCATAGTATATAATAATCATTATTATTATTATTATTATTTCATTACAGCTGCATAGTATATAATAATCATTATTATTATTATTTCATTACAGCTGCATAGTACATCATAATAATTATTATTATTTCATTACAGCTGCATAGTATATAATAATAATTATTATTTCATTACAGCTGCATAGTACATCATAATAATTATTATTATTTCATTACAGCTGCATAGTATATAATAATTATTATTATTTCATTACAGCTGCATAGTATATAATAATTATTATTATTTCATTACAGCTGCATAGTATATAATAATAATCATTATTATTATTATTTCATTACAGCTGCATAGTACATCATAATAATTATTATTATTTCATTACAGCTGCATAGTATATAATAATAATTATTATTTCATTACAGCTGCATAGTACATCATAATAATTATTATTATTTCATTACAGCTGCATAGTATATAATAATTATTATTATTTCATTACAGCTGCATAGTATATAATAATAATTATTATTATTTCATTACAGCTGCATAGTATATAATAATCATTATTATTATTATTATTTCATTACAGCTGCATAGTACATCTTAATAATTAATATTATTTCATTACAGCTGCATAGTATATAATAATCATTATTATTATTATTATTTCATTACAGCTGCATAGTACATCACAATAATTATTATTATTTCATTACAGCTGCATAGTATATAATAATAATTATTATTATTTCATTACAGCTGCATAGTATATAATAATCATTATTATTATTATTATTTCATTACAGCTGCATAGTACATCTTAATAATTAATATTATTTCATTACAGCTGCATAGTATATAATAATCATTATTATTATTTTTTCATTACAGCTGCATAGTATATAATAATTATTATTATTATTTCATTACAGCTGCATAGTATATAACATAATAATGGTATTTTTTGTGTGCAAACATTTTCATATCTAGCTAGGGTACCTATTGTAACCTGTGGTTACTTGGGACAGTGTTTGAGTGAGTTCCCATGTGCAAGCGCAGGTGCCTGAGAGCCAGGGCCGGCCCTCCCATTAGGCAAGATTCGGTGATCGCCTAAGGAGGCACTTGAATTTGGGGCGGCATTTTGACAATTGGCTGCGCCAAGGGCTAACATATTGTACGTTGTCTCTTCATGCGCAGGCATGTATTTTATTTTGTCTGAATTATTTTGGATATCATTTTACTTGTATTGTATTGTTGGGTGCTGTTGCACCTGTTATTTATTTTCAGTCGTCTCTCTCTTGCCTGACCCTCAGTTAGCGAGGTGCCTGAGAGCTGTGACTGCGCCAAGGGCTAACATCTTGTACGTTGTCTCTTTGTGGACAAATAAGTTATGGCAGTGTCCTCATTAAATTACATAACGCAGAACGAACCACACTACACAAAGTAGCTTTCACTTGATGCAAAACAAAAAATATGTTTCCGTTTGATGGATGGATTAATTCATCAATAATTTTGACCTCAGTTGTCTGCTGTAACATACTTGTTACATACCTGTCCACTTGGACAGAAGATAGTTCTGGATAGAAGTTAGAATTAAATTAGACTCGACAAGACCTGCAGTGTTGTGTTCGAGACCACCTAAAGCGAGACCGATTCAAAATTCAAACCTAATTCAAGACCATGATTTTAATTTTGTCAAATCCCCACCATAATAAGAGTTGTCCAGTATTTCTCTGTACATATTTTAGAAGAACATATGGATTCTTCAAACATTCAGAATGGTGAAAAAATGCTACCCAAACAGGTCTATAAAAAGACAAACTTCCCACAGTCTCCCTTAAGTAATAGTGAGCATAAAACTGTCAAGCAATTTCCCACACGATTCCCTAACAGATAATCAAGGAAATCATGCTGCGTACTACAAAGTTTAAAGGATATTTTCAATGAAAGTAAAGGACAGTAGCTTTACGAGTAAAGTAGGAAGCCCAGGTTTTAATAGGTGATAAGATATTAATGTGCCAGGAGTGTGGATATTTGGCGAAGCGGTTTTATGTGCTGACTAGTGATGTGCAGTTCGCCAACAATTCATTATTTTAGAACGACTCTTTTGACTGACTCGAGAGTCAAGATTCGTTTTTCTGAGCGACTCGTTCATTTTAGTCGTTTGTTTGACCTGCTAACGCTGGCCGCAATGAACCCTACTGCAGGGTTCACACTCTTCAGGCTCAGCGGCTCCAGAGGCGTGCTTCGACCACCAACTGTCTGCCATAGATCATGAGGATAGAGAAGAAAAAGATATGTTTAGAACTGATAATGAATCGCATGGTGCCAGAATGACTGCGATTCATTGATTATTGAATGTTATGATGGACACAGCTTTGTAAAAGTAAAACATACACGGCCTCTGCTCAACAAACTCAAATCTTTTGGGTGCTGCAGTTCGCAAACGGCTGTGTTTATCACCCTCACGGCAGTCAGGCAACGCATTCCACCAAGAGTCGTTCACAATCTAGATCATACATTTACAAGTCTGCCACAAATGTCAGCTCCAATAAGCCCCCTTTGGTGAACGACATGGGGCAGCAGGTAGCCTAGAGGTTAAGAATGTTGTCTCTGACACAAGACCGATACACTCAATATGTATCTTGAGACCGGATTCCGAGTTCTACAACACCGCTGCCGCAAAGACCTAACAATTCCTTAACCAGTTAGTCCATCATAATCACTGTTACCTCTTAAAATGCCATATTTGCCAAAGTGTTGTTTGCTATGTAGCCCGGGAAAAATGTGTCTGTCCAGGTTCTGCCTGAGTAGAGCTGTGGTGGTAGGGGGTATTGTGGTGGTAGGGGGTAGAGGGGTGGTTGGAGGTAGTCTGGTGTCAAACTCCTCTCCCCTGTATTTGGAGCAGCAGTACCTGAAAGTGCCAAACAGTTCAGTTCAGTGCACTTCAACTCAATTCAACACAACTCAGGTCAATTCAACTCAGCTCAATTCAACTCAGCTTAACTCAATTTAATACAATACAATTCAATTCAAATAAACTCAACTCAGTACCTGAAGGCCTTCATGCATTCCCATCCCTCAGTGATGTAGAGGGAGCGTCGGGTGCAGGAGTAAGGCATGGGGATCTCTCTCAGACCGTCCTTACAACACTGACGCAACAGCTTCTCTCTGTAGTGGTTCTCTGTAGGGATAGGGGAAGGGAGGGAGCTCAGAACCATCAACCTATCAATCAATTCACCTATTCATCAATAAATCAGCCCCCCAATCAATCAATCAAATATAATTTCAACAGAACAATCATACCATCCACACACCCATACATCAACCAATAAAACTTCATTTACATATCACTTTTTCTCTCACTGACCCAGTTGAGTTCTGCGTTGCAACATTTCAGCAGAGCGCCTCCTTCTTGACCTCCCTGGGCACTGCATGTCTGCAGAGGAGATGGGAGGGAGGGAGGGAGGGAGGGAAACACAGGAAACAACGAAATGAAATCTGTTCAACAAACCATGAAACACAGATGTCTATACAAGCCTACTGGTCTGTCTTACTCAAACTCATGATTGGGCAACTTGGGAACGTTTTGCTTTTACTAATCTTCCCTGCTAGCTCACAGGAAACAAACAGAACATTGCAAACATGGCCTTTGGATGCCTGCAGTAGAGGACTGATGTTACTATATTTCCTCATATTAACCAATAGAGGACTGACGTTACCCTCTTTCCTCATATTAACCATTAGAGGACTGATGTTACTATCTTTCCTCATATTAACCATTAGAGGACTGACGTTACTATATTTCCTCATATTAACCAATAGAGGACTGATGTTACCCTCTTTCCTCATATTAACCATTAGATGACAGATGTTACCCTCTTTCCTCATATTAACCATTAGAGGACTGATGTTACCCTCTTTCCTCATATTAACCATTAGAAGACTGATGTTACCATCTTTCCACATATTAACCATTAGAGGACTGACGTTACCCTCTTTCCACATATTAACCATTAGAGGACTGACGTTACCCTCTTTCCTCATATTAACCATTAGAAGACTGATGTTACTATCTTTCCACATATTAACCATTAGAGGACCGACGTTACCCTCTTTCCACATATTAACCATTAGAGGACCAACGTTACCCTCTTTCCTCATATTAACCATTAGAGGACTGATGTTACCCTCTTTCATGATATTAACCATTAGAGGACTAATATTACCCTTATTGCTCATACCATTAGAGGACTGATGTTACCCTCTTTCCACATATTAACGATTAGAAGACTGATGTTACCCTCTTTCCACATATTAACGATTAGAAGACTGATGTTACTCTCTTTCCTCATATGAACCATTAGAGGACTGATGTTACCCTCTTTCCTCATATTAACCATTAGAAGACTGATGTTACTATCTTTCCACATATTAACCATTAGAGGACCGACGTTACCCTCTTTCCACATATTAACCATTAGAGGACCAACGTTACCCTCTTTCCTCATATTAACCATTAGAGGACTGATGTTACCCTCTTTCATGATATTAACCATTAGAGGACTAATATTACCCTTATTGCTCATACCATTAGAGGACTGATGTTACCCTCTTTCCACATATTAACGATTAGAAGACTGATGTTACCCTCTTTCCACATATTAACGATTAGAAGACTGATGTTACTCTCTTTCCTCATATGAACCATTAGAGGACTGATGTTACCCTCTTTCCACATATTAACGATTAGAAGACTGATGTTACCCTCTTTCCTCATATTAACCATTAGAGAACTGATGTTACTCTCTTTCCTCATATTAACCATTAGAGGGAACAAAACACATCTGATGCTGTACGGTCTGGTCCTTTACCTTGTCTAGAAGAGGTGGCTCCCCCAGTGTTGGAGTAAAACAGCAGTCCAGCGTCAGTGAAGACCCCCATGTTGTTGCTGCCCCCACCGTGGGAACAGCCCATGTCCCCCCCCTCCACCACCTGCCAGATCTGACGGGGGACAGAGGAGTCAGAGGTGTGTTCTCCAGATGGTAACTTCAGATGATTGATTGATTGTTCGACTGATCCCTCCACTGTCCCCATTACTCTCCTCTCTGTGTCTCTTCCTATTGATTTCCACAGACACACACAGTCTCCCTCACCTTCCTCTGTGTGAGCCTCTGTCTGTTGAGCAGGAACACAGCGTTGTCCACCACCACCAGACTGACCATGGCTCCTGGGTCTCCTCTCACCTGGAAGTTGAACCCTTTCCCTGGTTGGTAGTAATCTGTGGGCCTGGAGCCGGCTGGACCAACACTCAACTGGGGGAGGAAGGGGGGATAGGGGTGAGAGAGGATAGGGGAGTGGAGGAGGAGAGGAGTTGAATCCTTTCCCTGGGTGGTAGTACTCTGGGGGCCTAGAGCCAGCTGGGGGGGAGAGGTGGGTGGGGGGATTTGTTTTGGATTATTTCATCTAACACGACATAGGGCTGTCATCACCATGACGGAACCAATCAGGTCCTTCCAAACCAACTGTACTGAAGGATATAGGAGAGAGGGAAAAGGAAATATCACTGTCCGTCCAAACATGACGGACTCTGCTTTCGTCTGTATGGTCAAAACTAATCAGTGATTATGTCAAAGAAGTAGGGAAGGTATCAAGGAAGGAAGGAAGGAAATGTCTTTGAACATTATACATATCCCGGCTTGTCCAGTCCACTCACCGCCCCAACACAGGCATCCTCCACATCCACCCACACAGAGTCAGCCACCACCTCCGACCTCCCCGCCCACGGCAGCATGTAGAACGCCACAACACGGAACGAGGGCATCATCGCTGTGGTAATGGTCAACAGAACGTTGGTCACGTCCTGACCTCTGACGTCTAGTCTCTTGGCAACGATGATCTTGCCCTTGTTCAACACCTGTAGGAGGAGTTTGAGACACACTACAATTTTGTTTTCACAAAATATTTCCTTCGGTGACAAACAAAGGTGTATTTTGAAGACAGAGCTACAACTATGTCAATGTGTAAACTATATATGGAACCACCACATGGTAGAACATATTAATATACAGGGGTATCTTGAAAATATTTGATTTTGGATTGTAACAAATCTGGACCATTTCAGTTAGCACTCACCAGCTATTCCATTCTATTCTACTCTACTCTACTCTATCCACTCACCAGCAATTCTACTCTACTCTATCCACTCACCAGCTATTCCATTCTATTCTACTCTATCCACTCACCAGCTATTCGATTCTATTCTACTCTATCCACTCACCAGCTATTCCATTCTATTCTACTCTATCCACTCACCAGCTATTCCATTCTATTCTACTCTATCCACTCACCAGCTATTCCATTCTATTCTACTCTACTCTATCCACTCACCAGCAATTCTATTCTACTCTATCCACTCACCAGCTATTCTACTCTATTCTACCCACTCACCAGCTATTCAATTCTATTCTACTCTACTCTATCCACTCACCAGCTATTCAATTCTATTCTACTCTACTCTATCCACTCACCAGCTGTTCAATTCTATTCTACTCTATCCACTCACCAGCTATTCAATTCTATTCTACTCTATCCACTCACCAGCTATTCTATTCTACTCTATCCACTCACCAGCAATTCTATTCTACTCTACTCTATCCACTCATCAGCAATTCTATTATATTCTACTCTATCCACTCACCAGCTATTCAATTCTATTCTACTCTACTATATCCACTCACCAGCTATTCTATTCTACTCTACTATATCCACTCACCAGCTATTCTATTCTACTCTACTCTATCCACTCACCAGCTGTTCTATTCTACTCTACTCTACCCACTCACCAGCTATTCTATTCTACTCTACTCTATCCACTCACCAGCTATTCTATTCTACTCTACTCTATCCACTCACCAGCTATTCTACTCTATCCACTCACCAGCTATTCAATTCTATTCTACTCTACTCTATCCACTCACCAGCTATTCTACTCTATCCACTCACCAGCTATTCAATTCTATTCTACTCTACTATATCCACTCACCAGCAATTATATTATATTCTACTCTACTCTACCCACTCACCAGCTATTCTATTCTACTCTATCCACTCACCAGCTGTTCTATTCTATTCTATTCTACTCTATCCACTCACCAGGTATTCAATTCTATTCTACTCTACTATATCCACTCACCAGCAATTATATTCTATTCTACTCTACTCTACCCACTCACCAGCTATTCTACTCTACCCACTCACCAGCTATTCTACTCTACCCACTCACCAGCTATTCTATTCTACTCTATCCACTCACCAGCTGTTCTATTCTATTCTATTCTATTCTACTCTATCCACTCACCAGGTATTCAATTCTATTCTACTCTACTATATCCACTCACCAGCAATTATATTCTATTCTACTCTACCCACTCACCAGCTATTCTACTCTACCCACTCACCAGCTATTCTATTCTACTCTATCCACTCACCAGCTGTTCTATTCTATTCTATTATATTCTACTCTATCCACTCACCAGCTATTCTATTCTATTCTACTCTACTCTACTCTACTCTACTCTACTCTACTCTATCCACTCACCAGCTATTCTATTCTACTCTACTCTATCCACTCACCAGCTATTCTACTCTATCCACTCACCACCTGTTCTATTCTATTCTACTCTACTCTATCCACTCACCAGCTGTTCTATTCTATTCTATTCTACTCTACTCTATCCACTCACCAGCTATTCTATTCTACTCTGCTATATCCACTCACCAGCTGTTCTATTCTACTCTACTCTATCCACTCACCAGCTATTTTATTCTATTCTACTATATCCACTCACCAGCTATTCTATTCTACTCTATCCACTCACCAGCTATTCTATTCTACCCACTCACCAGCTGTTCTATTATAATCTACTCTACTCTATCCACTCACCAGCTGTTCTATTCTATTCCATTCTACTCTACTCTATCCACTCACCAGCTGTTCTATTCTATTCTACTCTACCCACTCACCAGCTATTCTATTCTATTCTACTCTACTCTATCCACTCACCAGCTATTCTATTCTAATCTACTCTACTCTACCCACTCACCAGGTATGTGAGGTGAGTGATGAGATCCCTGTGGGCCTTGTCAGCAGCGTTGATGTGTAGACTGAGGCTAAGGCTCTCCCTCAGAGAGGCTGTGTTGGTCCCAGTGGAGATATACAGGTAGTTCTGTCTCTGCCGGTCAAAGGGCGTGTAGGGGTGAACGGTCATCTGCTGTCTGGCCTGCTGCTCTGGCTGTAGGCCCGCATGTTTGGTCTCAGTCTGTGTGTTGAGGATTTACAGACACACACATCCACGCACACACACAGAAACACACACATGTACATTGCCACACACACAGGTAGACAGAAACAGACAGGCAAAGTTTTGCTTATGAACACTAAGAACCAATAGTTGTGATAACTGCTTAGGGAACTACTGAGGCTGGTTATAAGCACCATTAGCTATAGTGAGGGTGGTTATAGCAGGTCATAGCTGGTTATAAGCCCTGTTAGCGGTACTCACAGTGATGATCTGAGGGCCTAGCTCAGTGGGCATGTTGATGGAGGACCTGATGGTGCCAGGGTGGCTGGTGACGGGGTTAGCCAGGAGGCTCACCTGGACCGGGACGTTATGTGCCGGGGAACCATCCTGGAAACTCACCTGGATCTGAAGAACCCCGTTAGAACCAGTTAGAACCCGTTAGAACCTAACCTGATCCACCATCCTGACCGCTGCACTCTCATTTCTTTTAACAGAATGTAAGCTTGTGAGATCAGGATGGTGGAACGAGGCTAGTTAGAAACTGTTAGAGATATAAACACTTTATACCTGGATCGGAACCAGATTAAAGCAGTAAATGCTTTAGATTTTGAACTTTACTTATTAAGGAGATATTCTTATTATATAATGATATTATTGTATTGCATTTTTATGGCTCTTATCTGCAACAACTTATAATTAATTCAAATAAGGTTGGTCCTTAGTGTCTATAAGGCCTTGATGTTGTGACATTACCATGACGTCGAAGGGCAAGCCAGGCTTGTAGTACTTTGGTGTGTCTATGAAGGAGAGGACGTAAGGGGACTCCACTATCTTAATACCAGACTTCTCTACCTCCACCAGGTCACTGCCTACAGAGGAGCAGAAAGATATAAGACCGTGTTAGCCAGCTGAGTCAAAGTCTAGGCATTAGCTTGGGGAGCTAACACAAGTCTTCAGGTCTCAAGCAAGGTTTTCAATCAATCCTACCATAGTTTGATCGACTGGGTTCTAACCTAGGCATTAGCTTGGGTAGCTAACCTGAGTCATCAGGTTTTGGATAGCCTGTATCTGACCTTTTTCATTCAACGGTCCATTGTAATTTAATTCAACTCAACAAAACTTTATTGACCTTACCTGATTTGGTCAACACTGAGGCCTTGACGTATATAGAGCTTCCAACCAGGGACCTGAGGTCGGGGTAGGCATTCCTGATCTCCGCCATGGTCAATGTAGCAGTGCCTTGCTGCAGCTGAAATTAAAGAAGGAAAATGGAAGTTGTTTTATGTTTACACTTTACTCTGAATTGATCTTCCTCTGGTGTGTGAGGTATGTATGACTTTTAGTTGTGGAAAGGGTCTGGCACTTCAAAATGTGGCGTACCACCAGTACTCACATTGGTGACCTGCTTGACCGACGGTAACCTCCTCTTCTCCTTGTTCACCTCCACCCCAAACACCACGTATGCCGTTCCCTGGACATCTTCACCATACAGGTACCTGTGGCCATAGAAACACAATTACTAGAACGGCCTCACCATACAGGTAGCGGTGACCATAGAAATACAATTACTAGATCGGCCTCACCATAAAGGTAGCTGTGACCATAGAAATACAATCACTAGAACGGCCTCACCATACAGGTAGCTTTGACCATAGAAATACAATCACTAGAACGGCTTCACCATACAGATAGCTGTGACCATAGAAATTAAATCACTAGAACGGCTTCACCATACAGGTAGCTGTGACCATAGAAATACAATCACTAGAACGGCCTCACCATACAGATAGGTGTTACCATAGAAATAAAATTACTAGAATGGCCTCACCATACAGGGAGCTGTGACTATAGAAATACAATGAATAGAATGGCTCCACCTTACAGGTTGCTGATACCATAGAAATACAATAACTGGAAGGGATATTTCCATTCAAGTCAACAGTCGTTCCATGATGGGTGTGCTATTTTGTGACAATTATCTATTTTCATAGGCATTATTACAGTGCCAATGCCGCGTTCACGTCATGTCATGCTTACTTGTTGTAGAAAGATAATACCGAAGTTTCCCACTTGGGAACTATCAGAATCAACCATTAGGAAGCTCTATGCAAACAACTGTATTTACACTGGGAGGTGCCGAGTTAAAGACATGCAATGAACGCGCCATTAGTAACACTTTATCTGAAGGGTACCTACATAAGGGTTTCATAAGACGTACATGACACGTTAATTAGCAATACAGTAGATCTACATCAGTTTACTGACCTGGCTGTGATCTCCACCACCAGCTCAGTATCATCCAGACTGAGGAAGGATTTCTTGGGAGTCAGTGTGACATTGAAAGCAGGCAGCACTGCAACAGAGTATCGTGTTAGCTCACCAAGCTTCTGACCAGGCTTTAGCTCAACCAGTAATAATATGGATAATAATATGGATAATAATATGGATAGGGAACCATGTTGAATGACACACAGAAACGTGCACACACAGACACGTGCACACACACAGGTCTTCTACCTACCGTATTTCTTCACCTCAAACTCAGTACTGAATTTGTTCTGTTGCCAGTTGTCAAATTTCGCAATGATCTTCCACGTTCCCTCACTATGACACACACACAGGTATTAGCATTAGTAAACGGCAGAAGGATAGTGAGGATTAGCTAGAATTCTCATACCAGGCTAGAATTCTGATACCAGGCTAGAATCCTCATACCAGGCTAGAATCCTTATACCTCACACAAGGCTAGAATTCTCATACCAGGCTAGAATCCTCATACCAGGATAGAATCCTCATAACAGGCTAGAATCCTCATACCAGGCTAGAATCCTTATACCAGGCTAGAATCCTTATACCTCACACAAGGCTAGAATTCTCATACCAGGCTAGAATCCTCATACCAGGCTAGAATCCTAATACCTCACACAAGGCTAGAATTCTCATTCCAGGCTAGAATCCTCATACCAGGATAGAATCCGTATACCTCACACAAGGCTAGAATCCTCAAACCAGGATAGAATCCTCATAACAGGCTAGAATCCTCATACCAGGACAGAATCCTCATACCAGGACAGAATCCTCATACTAGGATAGAATCCTCATACCAGGATAGAATCCTCATACCAGGATAGAATCCTCATACTAGGATAGAATCCTCATACCAGGATAGAATCCTCATACCAGGATAGAATCCTCATACCAGGATAGAATCCTCATACCAGGATAGAATCCTCATACCAGGATAGAATCCTCATAACAGGCTAGAATCCTCATACCAGGATAGAATCCTCATACCAGGATAGAATCCTCATACCAGAATAGAATCCTCATAACAGGCTAGAATCCTCATACCAGGCTAGAGTCCTCATACCAGACTAGAATCCTCATACCAGACTAGAATCCTCATACCAGGCTAGAAACTTCTTGATGTTCTTGACTTACTTGACTATGTCAGACAGAACGTGAGTATCAGCAAAGACTCCACCGTTGGCTCTGGTCCTGGAGGTCTGTTTCACTACGACTCCGTCTGAATTCTGACATACACACACGACTTAAATCATAGACAATATGTTATATTTAAAACATAATGAAGTGTTACTTTATATAATATTAAGACATGTAGGCTAATGGACATGTGATGGACTTTTAGCTACCTGGAACTCAATGGTGATGGAGCTGTTGAAGGCCTGGAAGGCAGGTGTAGACACAAAGGCCCTGCATCGTACTGCAGAGAGAAAGAGAGAGAGAGAGGGGGAGATCAGAGAAATAAAGAGAGAGAGCCCTTCATCATTCACATGAACCTAACATGTAATTGAAAACGTTCTCCCTCTCTCTCACCAGTGTCTCCGGGGTTGTAGAGGGGCTTGTCTGTCTGAATGAAGATGTATCCAGAGTGGAAGGAGACCATGACCACCTGTTCAGCTACGTGGTAACCCCCAAACTCTGCTTTCACATACACATACTGGTTCCTGGAGGGCTCCTCATTCCCCTTGTCCAGACGCTCTGAGGGGAGCTGGGAGGGGAAGAAAAATTAGTTTATAAGCAGATATAAGCTTTTATAATGTCTTGGAGGTTGACTCAAAATGGCAGTTATTTATTTATTTATTATTCCTCCAAGCGTAGCTATAGCGCTAAATCATCTCTTTAACTCTGTCTCTTATCAGACTTACAGATCTCCTAAATCATTATCTCTGTCCCTTATCAGACCTACAGATCTCCTAAATCATTATCTCTGTCTCTTATCAGACCTACAGATCTCCTAAATCATTATCTCTGTCTCTTATCAGACTTACAGATCTCCTAAATCATTATATCTGTCTCTTATCAGACTTACAGATCTCCTAAATCATTATATATGTCTCTTATCAGACTTACAGATCTCCTAAATCATTATCTCTGTCCCTTATCAGACCTACAGATTTCCTAAATCATTATCTCTGTCCCTTATCAGACCTACAGAGCTCCTAAATCATTATATCTGTCCCTTATCAGATCTACAGAGCTCCTAAATCATTATCTCTGTCCCTTATCAGACCTACAGATCTCCTAAATCATTATATCTGTCCCATATCAGACCTACAGAGCTCCTAAATCATTATCTCTGTCCCTTATCAGACCTACAGATCTCCTAAATCATTATCTCTGTTCCAAATCAGACCTACAGAGCTCCTAAATCATTATCTCTGTTCCTTATCAGACCTACAGAGCTCCTAAATCATTATCTCTGTCCCTTATCAGACCTACATATCTCCTAAATCATTATATCTGTCCCATATCAGACCTACAGAGATCCTAAATCATTATCTCTGTCCCATATCAGACCTACAGATCTCCTAAATCATTATATCTGTTCCTTATCAGACCTACAGAGCTCCTAAATCATTATCTCTGTTCCTTATCAGACCTACAGAGCTCCTAAATCATTATCTCTGTTCCTTATCAGACCTACAGAGCTCCTAAATCATTATCTCTGTCCCTTATCAGACCTACAGAGCTCCTAAATCATTATCTCTGTCCCTTATCAGACCTACAGAGCTCCTAAATCATTATCTCTGTTCCTTATCAGACCTACAGAGCTCCTAAATCATTATCTCTGTTCCTTATCAGACCTACAGAGCTCCTAAATCATTATCTCTGTCCCTTATCAGACCTACAGATCTCCTAAATCATTATCTCTGTCCCTTATCAGACCTACAGAGCTCCTAAATCATTATCTCTGTCCCTTATCAGACCTACAGAGCTCCTAAATCATTATCTCTGTCCCTTATCAGACCTACAGAGCTCCTAAATCATTATCTCTGTACCTTATCAGACCTACAGAGCTCCTAAATCATCATCTCTGTCTCTTATCAGACCTACAGAGCTCCAAAATCATTATCTCTGTCTCTTATCAGACGTACAGAACTCCTAAATCATTAGCTCCTAAGTCTCTTATCAAATCTGAATGGTCTTGAGGTTGTTGTAGCCGTTTCTTCATTCCCTCTCCACTTATCTATAGCACTACAGTCACCTGAATTGCTCCAGAGGCGATAAATAATATTGAATTGAATCAAATCACCTTAATGGTCTTGAGGGTGTAGTGAATTGAACTGAATCTAATGGAATAACCTGTATGGTCTTGAGGGTGTGGTAGCTGTTCTCCGGGCCGAGTGTGACAGTGTCCTGCAGGAGCTGGTACCTCCTGGCCGGGAAGTCATGGACTGTTATAGTGACGGTGACAGGGCTGTTGAGACCATGGGACTCTAGATAGATAGACTCCTCACTGTCTGCTCTCAGGAGGTTAGGGGCTAGGAAGATGAACCTGGGGTGAGGGATCGGAGGGGGAGGGATGTAAGGGGGGAGAGGGTGAGGGGAGAAGAGCGGAGGAGAGGGAGGAGGGACAAGAGAGAGGATTGATGAGAGGGGGAAGGGAGAGGAGAGAGAAAGGCTAACTCTGTCATACGTACAGTAGAGTAGTCGTATTTCTCTACCTGGATACTTTTAGGAACACTGTACCTTGGTTCTGGACTGGTGTGGACCTTTGGATTTATGTCACTGGAAATAAATTGTGTTTTTTTCATTAATACCAACATTTGGTAGCACAACATGGAGGTTCAACAACGTAGAAAAAAATCTGTACTTACTCGTGAAGGTCAAAATACATGTTAGGGTCCATATATCTATGTCTGAATGGGCACAGTGTTATATACATGTCTGAAAACTGCAATTGTTCTTAGACTGATATTACTAATAATATATTATTGATCAATATGATTAACTATTGCATTTAAGTGTTATTGTGAATTAGGAAAATAGTGAATATTTAGATTTGGGCTGAACTAGAATGGATAGAATTAGAATGTTGAAGAGCTAATAATCATAGACCCTACCGGCGGTCACTCCATGGAAACCTAAAAAGTTGAGAAATAGGTCTGTTATAAAGTTAAGTCAGGGAGTTCAGTTTAAAACAGCCCAGAATCAGAATCGCATAAAAAATATTTTAGTATTTTGACAATTAGTCCACGGTGTAATATTCAAATCCCAAGAAATCGTGCCTGTCAGCAATCAAGTTTTTTAAAGAAAGAGTGCTTTTAATAGAGCAAAAACTTAAAGCCTACTATGGTATATAGATGTAGATATATATATATATATATATATATATATAAATGTAGAGCGTACTATGGTAGCAAAACGTTGAGAAAAACAAACTTACCGTTCTCGGATGTTGAATATTTGGGCGCAACAGCTATAGAAAACGCAAAGCAACGAAATGTGGAGCAGTGCTCCAGCCGCCATTCTGAGAGTGTATGTAGGTAAACTCATGACATTGGGGACAGAACTCTTTCACACAGTCAAAATACACTCCCCCTCAGATCCCAGCCCTCAAATTGGTGTGACTATATTCAAGCAATACCCATCCCATGTGTTTTGTACGGTGAATACAATTGTTAACCAAAATGCAGCTAATTTTATTTATTTTTATTGTATTTAACCTTAGCTAAGCTTCACGAGGTCGGTTCCTTTAGTAATACTGTAACAGTATTTATCCTCTCTGTGTGTGTAGCAAAGATAGTGTGTGTAGCAAAGATAGAGAGCATTTGATATTTCTAATATGAATCATACAGGGATACATGACTGATCTTGTTCATGGCTTATTGTTTCTATAAAGAAAATACAAAAACCACATTGATTTACATCGAGAACCACAGAGGACCGGATATTAAATGTACATGTATTTCCAAGAGCAATGTGGACATACAATGCATATCAGAGGACAACTGTCTTCATCAATGACATTCGCATAATCACTAACAGTGACAATATTTGTTAAAATACACAACTTCCACACAAATCAATACAATTGGAAAATAACTTTGTCCTTGGTTATTCATGGTGAGATATTCAACTGTCACACACTTTTCTCTTTGCTACCAAACACTGCTAGGTGTCTCCAGTAACTTTTGAACGTTCTATGACATCTGCACTTTCTGAGCATATTGAGCATAGCATTCAGTCTGGTTTAACCAGGCTAAAGGTCTTGTTTCTCTAACACAAAGTCAATAGTCCATCCTCGTACTCATAGGTCTGGCTTTGGGGTGAAGTTTACAGATCTATGATCAGATTCCCCTCCCCCTCCCCTAACCCTAACCATTAGTGGGGGAAATGCAAAACTGACTCAAGGTCAGCGTATAGGGGCAACTTCACCCTACACCCCGGGGTCTGAGTCAGAGTCGCTGCTGTAGTCCGCAACCAGCGACGTCCTCAACACCCCAGAGCGGCTACTGTCATGTTCCTCCAGAACTGTCCCAGAATCCACTCCTTTCGATCGTCCTCTGTCCTCTTCTTCTGTGGTGGTGTTAGGACTCTGCATCTCCAGAGATCTCATGTGAGTTTCCGCCAATTCCTGTCCCTGCTCGGGCTGTGCAACCAAATCTATCCCCCCAGTCCTTTGTGTTTGTGCAACGTCTAATTCCTTCCCTACCCGCGAGAGACTGTTTCCTAGATCATTGGTTCCTGGGTCTGATTTCCTGCGTTTGACTGTAGCGCAGGCCTCTGGTTTGTTCCCAAAGCCCTCGGTCCTCCTGTGGATAACACAAACTATCAATCAACTGTGTAGCAAATATGGTGAACCCACTGCAACAGGTTAGTACAACAAAAAGGTGGCGTAGGTTACATAAACATTACTGGGCTTGTTTTCATAAAGCGTTTCAGTGCCAAATCAAATCTGTCACATGCACTGAATACAACAGGTGTAGACTTGACCATGAAATGCTTACAAGCCCTTAACCAACAACGCAGTTCAAGAAATAGAGTTTAAAAAAAATATTAACAAAATAAACTAAAGTGAAAAATGTAATAAAAAGTTACAAAACACCAATAACGAGGCTATATACAGGGGTACCGGTACTGAGTCAATGTGGGGGTACCGGTACTGAGTCAATGTGGGAGTACAGGTTAGTGGAGGGTAAAGTGACTATGCATAGATTGGTTTATTTATTTAACTAGGCAAGTCAGTTAAGAACAAATTCTTATTTACAATGACGGCCTACACCGGCCAAACTGACGACGCTGGGCCAATTATGCGCCACCCTATGGGACTCCCAATCACGGCCGGTTTTTGATACAGCCTGGATTTGAACAAGGTTGTCTGTAGTGACGCCTCTAGCATTGAGATGCAGTGTCATAGACCGCTGCACCACCTGGGAGCTCCAGTAGATAGATAGATAAACAGAGAGTAGCCGCAGTGTCAAAACAATGTCAATAGTCTGGGTGGCCATTTTATTAAATGTTCAGCAGTCTTATGGCTTGGGGGTAGAAGCTGTTAAGGAGCTTTTTGGATCTAGACTTGGCACTCCGGTACCGCGCGGTAGCAGAGAGAACAGTCTATAACTGGAGTGACTGGAGTCTTTGACTATTTTTTGGGCCTTCCTCTGACACCGCCTAGTATATAGGTAAAGTCTTTTGTCTGTGTTGGGACCCAGGAAGATTAGCTGGCGTCGTTGGCTTCAGCTAACGGAGGAAATCTAATTCATCCATTCATTGACCTACCTCCTTATGAGACTGTGTGGGTTAGGGGAGGAGGCTTGGGGACCCAGGGCTTTGGCCACAGCTGCTCCTTTCCCCTGTAGGCCCAGCTTGTGGAGTAGGCTGCCTGCAGCGCTCCCTGGTGGCAGAGTGGGGGAACTGAACCAGGAGCGGCTAGAGATCTCCTTCCGCTTGAAGTTCTGCCTGTCATCGTAGGCTAGAGGAAAGGGATGAGGAGAGAAGGAGGGAAATGCGTTCTTTTATGAAAAAGTAGTGTGTGCTTTCCTGTGCTATAGTGTGCATGAACAGTGTGTGAGAGAGAGTCTGGTTTAGAGTGCATTATTATACTGTGTGTGTCCACTTACAGTCAGGAGCTGTGTAGGTGAGCAGTGCTGCTAGTTTCATGTCCTCCTCTTTCTCAGGCAGCAGAGGGATGGACAGATTTGTCCTCTTTCTCACGGCGTCGTCTTTCTCCTCCTCCTCCGCCATCACTTTCTTCTCAGTCTGCGTATTACATCAGTGGAGATGAATGAACGGTTAGTCAGGAGCCCTAAAGACAGACCTACACCTATGCACCCCTTTTACAGAACTTACATGGTATTCGAGATATACCTCTTTTACAAGGGGCTTCGCGCATCCAATGCTATCTTCTTCCTCCTGAAGTGTGCACTCGTTCACTACTCCCCACTAATTAAAAAACATTGGATTGGTGTATATATGGGCTAGAGGGAGGTTCTTGAAACTGTCATTCCCTGTCAAATCTACTAAGGGAAGTGAACAAGTGTAAACTTCAGGAGAAGGGTAGAGAATCTAAATGTGGCCTCTGAGTGCAACAGTTATAATCTGAATGCAGTGCAGTTACCCTGAACTTCCTACGGAGTTTGCTGTTGAGTATGAAGTCGTCCTTCCATCCGGCCTGGTGATCCTGCAGCTCAGACAGAGAGGGAAGAGCCTTCCTCAGCTTCTCCTTGTCCTTACCACCGTGGTCCAGCTTATACATGGGGTCTGTCTCTAACTTCTCCTTCTCACTACGGTCTGGGGAGAGGAGAGATGGGGAAAGAGAGAGAGAGAGACGGGGAGAGAGAGAGAGAGAGAGAGAGAGAGAGAGAGAGAGAGAGAGACGGGGATAGAGAGAGAGAGAGACGGCGAGAGAGAGAGAGAGAGAGAGAGAGAGAGAGAGAGAGAGAGACGGGGAAAGAGAGACGGGGAAAGAGAGACGGGGAAAGAGAGACGGGGAAAGAGAGAGAGAATTAGGCCTAAGAAGTGAGCAGATAATTTATTCCTCAATTCCTGTATCTTAACTAATATCAATTGTGCCATTATTGGAAGGGAATTGGCGTCCATTCCCTTCCAACTAGAGGTCACTAAAATGTCGCTGAGGTCAAATGTAATTAGTTGCCAGTGGTGAGGATGTCCGTTATCGGCCATGTCCCATTCTTTTTCTTACATACACACACCTAACAGAATGTAAAGTCAACGAGAGGAAATGTGTTACCTGTAGTGAGGATCTGCTCATTGTCAGCCATGTCCCATCTCTCCTCCTTCCTCTGAGCACCGCACACAATGACGTAATCACAGGTGGCCGGGTCCGTCTGCATCTCAATGTAGTTCACACACAGGTGACACTTCATCCGGAACCTGAAGAGGAGCACACAGGTAAACACACACAGATGTATTTATTGGCCTTCAGTGTGTGTGTGTGTGTTTGAGATGTGTCTGGTCTTACCTGTAGATTGGCGTGGTATAGTAGTTACCCACTTTCTTCTTCTCAGCGTTGTAACGAACACCTGATTGACAAAAGTGTCTGATAAGAAATGGCTGTAATCCATTATGTTTCTGAAAAAGGAAAACATATAGCAACATGTTGGAAAACTGAGAATGGAAGAGAGAGCGCTTACCCATGCCGATGTGATTCTTGCAGCCATCACACCAGATATTATAGGGCATCTCAAACCTGTGAAAATACATAGACAAGAGTCAGCTTCCTGTAACCCATCAAACTACTGAATTTGATGTGTGTGTGTTGTGTTACTGACCGGATGATGAGGATACCCTGGGACAGTTTCCTGGCCCTCTCTCGTAGAGCGTGGGTTCCATGGTAGCCATTAAGGGAGCCATGCTAGATAGAGGGAGGGGGAGAAAGAGAAAGTGAGAAAAAAGTCAGCGTGAGTGGGGAAGACAACGAGAGAGGGAACAGGTTAAAAGAGGCTCACGTGTAGGATTACATCTTATATCTAATTATTTAATGAATGTATTGTGATGTTTTTAAAATTGTATGACAGCCTTAATTTTGCCGGAACCCAGGAAGAGTAGCTTCTGCCTTGGTAGGAACTAATGGGTATCCATAATAAATACAAATACCTATTGCTCATCTATTATTTGATGTGATGATGGTCAGCGGTCATATTTACCTTCTGTGGGTCGAAGTCCGGAGGGTAGTAATGGTTTTGTCCTTTCCTCTCACCCTGAGAAAGGAGACACGGAAAAGGAGGCAAATGTGAACATTGTAGTGACATATTAGGTTCTTACATGGATAAGGTTAAGGGGGAAACCTAGTCAGTATTCAACACACTAGTAGCTAACAGTGTCCTTGGAAAATGTGGTATTTCTCTGGCACCAGGTTTTCTCTATATGGATAAGGGGAAATGCCTAGTCAGTTGTACAGCATTCAACCAAAATGTGTCTCCCGCATTTAACCCAACCCCTCTGAATCAGAGAGGTGCTGCCTTTAACCGATATCCACGTCGTCGGCGCCCGGGGAGCAGTGATTGTTGGGGGTTAACTGCCTTGCTCAAGGGCAGAACGGCATATTTTTCCACGTTGCCGGCTCGGGGTTTCGAAAACTGGCCCAACGTTCTTAAACGCTACTAAGCTACCTGCCGCCCCAGTGGGAAACCTGTGGTGGACTAAAATCGCATTTTTTTCAAGGACACTAACGTTAACTACTAGTGTGATGAACACATTTTGATGTAGCTAGGCAACTTACCATGTTGCTAGCTTGTACAGCGCACTAGCGGATCGTCTTTGTCACCTAGGGGAGAGAACACAGGGTCATAGCTTTGTTTGTGTGTTTACAAATGTTTTCACACCGTGAAGTTAACCATCTAACTAGACGTTCGCATAAGGTAGCTAGCTTATTTGCTAGCAGCTAACTATCTCACGCTACAATTTCTTGAATAACAAGCCAACTAAACGCCTTAGGAATGTATGAGGACATGTGTTCCCATAATTAACACCAATTATAACCGAAAGATTTTATTTTCTCGAAATAAAACAATTGACATATCACAAAGTAGCGAGCGCCTTACTGTTTTCCAAAGCATTAGCTAGCGGAACAAAATCGACAACAGTGCATATACAAAAACGTCACTTCCGTTTTGTGAGAAACGTCACACATTGGGGTCTGCTTTATTTTTCGTCTCTGATTAATTGTGCTTGTACAAATACTTCTACAAGTTACTTTTTGTGAAGATATTTTCGTATAATTATTTTTGTACCACAAGACCCATTGGAGAAGTCCACAACTATTACAATTCACCTTTTTACCTCCCTCCTCTGTTGTAACTTGTCAAAGTGAAGGGGCATGGGCAGTCAGGAGAGAGGCCAAGACTCCTGGATAATATCAACATAACTCGTCAGCATAGGCCTACTCACACATGGTACTGGACTCTGGACCAACCTCAGAGTGTGTGTGTCTGCCAGGGGGGTTAGAACTACAGATTTGACCTGATGGATGTGCCAGAGGCATGAGGGATACCCACTACAAGTGTCTCTCTTAACAGAGAGAAGAAACGCTCTGGCAGGTAATAACTGAGAGTGGGAAATAAATTCTCTCCATAATCATTCTATTCTGGGTCTTGGTCTGACCTGGATCAAATACAGTATGTCAAATAGGCCCTACTTCCATTACTATGATTGAACAGGACTGTCTCTCCAGCTTTAAAAGGAACGTTTTGAGTTGCACATATGTCTGAATATGAAAATGTTTTCCCCAAAAAAGATGACAAAAGTAGCTTTTTAGGCTACTGACTTCTGTGTCAATTTGCACTCTCATTGTTTTCCTTTTTAATAAAAGCAATGAATACATTGGAAGAAAAGAAGCCAGAGAATAGGGTGGGAAAATGATCGGCTACTGTCTATCAAGGATTAGGTGATTAGGACCGGAGGGGGGGATGCAGGGTAAGGAATGGAAGGGAGAGATCAGGGATACAGCAAGAAGGATGGAGGGAGGGATGGATGGAGAAAGTGAGAGGGAGGGAGGGATGGAGATGCTGTGGGTGGAAGGAGGGAGGGATCAGGGATAGAGCGAGACTCAAAAATATGCTCAGGGTGGATGGAGGGGGGAATGGAGACAGAGGGAGGGATGGAGAGAAAGAGATTCTCTGGGCAGGTGTCTGTCTGATCCAGATTTACATTGTAAACAGCATTCCGAAGTTTGACATTTTGTGGCATTGAGTTTGACATTCCGTATATAAATCCCCTTAGAATGCTTCCCATTACAGGAACGCTGCTCCCTTCTAACATTCCTGCCCGGCACAGACAGACAGACAAGCCCTATATGGGCTGACCCGGAGAGACCAGCCCTCTCCGCGTTCCAACCACCGCCAGGAATGCACAAGACAGCATTGCTCAGGAAGAGACATCGATCTGACCTGTCTGTCTATCAGTCTGTTAGTCCCATGGATCTATCCCTACATCCTTCCATCAGTACATGTCTCTATCACTCTATCAGTCTGTCCAGTGGATCCCTCCTTGATCTAGGCCTAGATGTGTCTATCACTCTATCAGTGGGACGTCTCAGAGAGTGATATGTCTATTACCAGGAATTTACAGCCTCAGGAATAGTTGGAGCTCTCTCCTAAACCAGTAAAATCCCTTACAGAGGAGGATAAGTTTCCCCTAGTCATGGTCAGTTTTGCATCTTTCTCCCTTAATGGTCCTAGAACTGTGCTTAGAGAGCCTGTTGCACCATCGAACAACACTGTAAGCCCATCAGACAGAGACAGGCAGACTCTGAACCATTCCAAGAGAGTATCTTTATTTACTGCTCTACACCAAACTTTAGGAGAAGAGATTTTAAACAAATGTGTTTCCACTGATCCCTGGAGGGCCTGATCCAGTTTTTTGAACCTGGGCCAAGCAGTCTGGTAGAGTTGCAGAGAGAAGGACTGCTCTAAGATCAGTTGAAGTATGTTTCTCCGAGATTAATGCTTAAGATTTAATCCAGAGTGGCATTATCTGATATTGAAAGGTCTGTGATCCCCTATAAACAAGTAATCTGTACAGTAGATATGGTAGAGGTAGAGGCTGGACACAAGGAATCCAATGGCAACGCTCAACATTGTTATCAGACATTACTACAGTGCACAATTAGTAACACCATCAAACATTGTGTAAGGAATAAGGAAATGACTGCAGTGACTGGCCACTCTAGATGCTTTGTGTTTAAGGCATCATGTCAAATCAGGATGACCCCTGTTGGGCTCCCAAGTGGCGCAGTGGTCTAAGACACTGCATCTCAGTGCTAGAGGTGTCACTACAGACAACCTGTTTTGAATCCAGACTGTAACATAACCGGCCGTGATTGGGAGTCCCTTAAGGCGGCGCACAATTGGCCCAGCGTCGTCCGAGTTTGGCCAGAATTTGTTCTTAACTGACTTGCCTAGTTAAATAAAGGTAAAATAAAATAAAAAATAACTCAGAGCTCTCTCTCCAGGTGAGACATCAGCACTCCGGAGAAGAGACGGAATACAGAAAGAAGCTTGGTATTCCGAGCGGAGTGATCCGAATACACATTAATCTTCCGGTTAATCCTCTCTGAAAACAGGGAGCGTGAGAGGGCAAAGGGCCTGATACATTCCTTCCACCTCCCGTCCGGAGAAAAGGATGAAGATGGAGAGAGGAGGAGGAGGAGGAGGGATACAGTGATAGAACAATCCCCTTGGTATTTCTCTTGAAGATATGCTCTGGAATTTTAAAGCTGTCTCAGGTAGAGAGGAATGGGAAGAATCTGACAACAGTGTCATGTATGGAAACATATCTCATATAGGCCTATACAGACAATGGTGTATCGTGCATATAGTATGAAATAAATGAATATTACACTTAGTCTTTCGCATAGGGTATTTGGAAATGATCACATTTAGTCCAGGAAGGCCATAGAGTCAGCTAGGTTTGAGTGACAAGTGTCTCGGCTGCTTGTTTGAATACCACAAGGCAAAAAGACCCCAACCAGCGGGTGACAATGTCTTTTGAGTGTTGTCTGTGTCTGTTGTCGTTATCAGTATAGAAAAGTGGACACATGGTTTTCCATAACTGTGCTTACTCACAGAAGTTTTTCCCTCTGAGTTGTAGGCTAAGTCACTGTCTATACCATGTGCCATTCTTTAGCTGTGGGCATCTACACATTCCTGCACGGTCAGCATGTTCAAGCCTAAAGCCTCTCAAGTCTTCCTAATTCTATCGTCACTGATTCCAGACATACAGTAACATAAATACATCGGATTGTATCTGATCGTACTTCTGATTTTCTGCCTTACTTTAGCTGTTACTGAGGTATTCTCCCTCCCCTGAACTAGTGCTACACTATAGACAGTAGACCTAGCATCACACGTTAGCTGTTACTGAGGTATTCTCCCTCCCCTGACTTAGTGCTACACTATAGACAGTAGACCTAGCATCACACCTTAGCTGTTACTGAGGTATTCTCCCTCCCCTGACTTAGTGCAACACTATAGACAGTAGACCTAGCATCACACCTTAGCTGTTACTGAGGTATTCTCCCTCCCCTGACTTAGTGCTACACTATAGACAGTAGACCTAGCATCACACCTTAGCTGTTACTGAGGTATTCTCCCTCCCCTGACTTAGTGCTACACTATAGACAGTAGACCTAGCATCACAACTTAGAAGCCCAATGCCTGCAGTTCCTTACATGGTGTCATGCTAAAGTCAGTTTTCGGTAATATGACCGGTAGCATTCTTACTAATTGTAATGATCTATGTTCAGAGAGGTCTCTGGAAACCTTTATGGTATTCAGGTTTAGTGTCCAGAGACCTCTCTGGATAACTGCCCACAAAGTTTCTATAGGATTGAGGTCAGGGCTTTGTGATGGCCACTCCCATACCTTGACTTTGTTGTCCTTAAGCCATTTTGCCACAACTTTGGAAGTTTGCTTGGGGTCATTGTCCATTTGGAAGACCCATTTGCAACCAAGCTTTAACTTTCTGACTGATGTCTTGAGATGTTGCTTCAATATATCCACATAATTTTCCTTCCTCATGATGCCATCTATTTTGTGAAGTGCACCAGTCCCTCCTGCAGCAAAGCACCCCCACAACATGATGTTGCCATCCCCGTTCTTCACGGTTGGGATGGTGTTCTTCGGCTTGCAAGCCTCAAACTTTTTCCTCCAAACATAACGATGGTCATTATGGCCAAACAGTTCTATTTTTGTTTCATTAGACCAGAGAACATTTCTCCAAAAACATTTCTCTATCCCCATGTGCAGTTGCAAACCTTAGTCTGGCTTTTTTATGCCGGTTTTGGAGCAGTAGCTTCTTCCTTGCTGAGCGGCCTTTCAGGTTATGTCGATATAGGACTTGTTTTACTGTGGATATAGATACCTTTGTACCTGTTTCCTCCAGCATCTTCACAAGGTCCTTTGCAGTTGTTCTGGGATTGATTTGCACCAAAGTACGTTCATCTCTAGGAGACAGAATGCATCTCCTTCCTGAGCGGTGTGACGGCTGCGTGGTCCCATGGTGTTTATACTTGTGTACTATTGTTTGTACAGATGAACGTGGTACCTTCAGGCATTTGGAAATTGCTCCCAAGGATGAACCAGACTTGTGGAGGTCTACACATTTTTTTGGGAGGTCTTGGTTGATTTTTCTTTTGATTTTCCCATGATGTCGAGCAAAGAGGCGCTGAGTTTGAAGGTAGGCCTTGAAATACATCCACAGGTACGCCTCCAACTGACTCAAATTGTCAACTAGTTCAAAGGCACAGTCAACTTAGTGTATGTAAAGTGAAATAATCTGTCTGTAAACAATTGTTGGAAGAATTACTTGTGTCATGCACAAAGTAGATGTCCTAACTGACTTGCCAAAACTATAGTTTGTTAACATAAAATCTGTGGAGTGACTTAAGTGTCATCATAATGATTTAAGACTTAACCTAAGTGTATGTAAACTTCCGACTTCAACTGTATTTACCTCACCTTAAATCACGTAAAGAATTTCTCCGGGTAGAGGAGGATGGAGAGATGTGGAGTGAAGACGAATGATGTAAAAAACAGAAGATATATAATGTGTAGGTTTGACAGGAGCTACAGTATGTTCAAACCTTAAACAGTCTGTCTCTCTCTTCAGAGGCAAGAAGGGGCTTAGAGCTGTATCAGGCCTGACCTGAAGCGACTGTTACTGGGATAAAAACCCATGTATTACGACAGTATGTAATCATGAATACAGTACATGAATGATACTGAGAGATGCAGGGACAGGTCAGTTAGGGACAGGTAAGTTAGGGACCGGTCAGTTAGGGACAGGTCAGTTTGGGACAGGTACGTTAGGGACAGGTAAGTTAGGGACAGGTAAGTTAGGGACACGTCAGTTAGGGACAGGTAAGTTAGGGACAGGTAAGTTAGGGACAGGTAAGTTAGGGACACGTCAGTTAGGGACAGGTAAGTTAGGGACAGGTAAGTTAGGGACAGGTAAGTTAGGGACACGTCAGTTAGGGACAGGTAAGTTAGGGACAGGTAAGTTAGGGACAGGTAAGTTAGGGACACGTCAGTTAGGGACAGGTAAGTTAGGGACAGGTAAGTTAGGGACACGTCAGTTAGGGACAGGTAAGTTAGGGACATGTCAGTTAGGGACAGGTCTGTTAGGTAAAGTGATGGAGGAGGATGATGATGATGGAAAGAGAGAAAAAATAAAGAGCAAAAGTAGTGGAGTGGAAAGGACTGTTGTTCACCTAATGAACAACAGTCTCATATGTTCCGTGAGGAATTAAAGACGTCATTGAGAGTTTAGACAAGAGACTTGAACGCATCAAATTATTAGCTTCACTTTCCCAACAGGAGGGTTAGTCACCAGTTAGATGTGGTTTGTGTGACAGTCATTACACGATGGTCAGCAGCATCAAATCACTATGAAAGCTTTTATCAGTCTGAAAGCTTATTGTCTGAGTTGGTCACTGAATAAACCCTCTGAATCACTGCCGTCTGACACACTCACGCGCACACAAACACACACACACACACAAACACGCACACACGCACAAACGCACACACACACACACACACACACACACACACACACATACACACACACACACACATACACACAAGCAGAGAGAGAGCTGTCTTGGCAGATGAGCTGCATCTCAACATCACTCGTGGACACACGCGCACACACACATACACACACACACAAAAAAGAGAAGGAATGAAGGAATGATAGCTGATGTCATCGTCATACAATGTCATATTAGGCCTAGACTACATGCTTTCATCCGCCCATGGGCTTATTTGGTTGTGATTGTGAAAAGACGGTTTAGGCGCCCAGTATTATTCCATGTTATAGGTAATGACTGACACACACACAAGCAGAGAGAGAGAGAGCTCCATGGGCAGGTGTGTGTGTGTGTGTGAGAGCCAGATGGGACGAGTTTGGGGTTTGCAGTTTTGCGGCTTTTCCATTGGCAATCTCAATCAAGCCCAGCTAAAGTATTTGAAATGATTTCAAATAGTTTTTGAACCCATGTCTGATAATGTTACCTGACAAGCCCCCATTTCTAACGAAATCCCTGAATTTATGGAAGAAGTTACTGAAGATCTCTGAATCTCAGTCGCCAGTCTCGGAATGTCCATTAAAATATCTCCTGTCATGTTTTTTTTCTTCTTCTGTTTTTTAATTACGACCATCCCACCCCTCTTTTGTTTTAACTCTTTCTTTGCTGGCCCGAAAGAAACAGAAACACATTATTCGCTTTTTGTCTCATTTGAACATTGAACTGGTGGACTTTTGGCTTAACTGTCTCTTTTTCTCTGTCCTCAAGTCAATGTCCTTCCCTTTTTGTTTCTGTTACTCTCTATCTGTTCAAGCAGTAGTTCTGCCTAGCATCAATGCCAACCAACTCAACCTCTGACCAACCTAGCCCGCCGCTCAACTTCAAAACAGCTTTAAGTTATTAGCCTCCAGATTTCATTTTTCCCATGAAGCAGCCTTTGCATCCATCGGAAAACACCTGGGCTGGGCCCCTCAGAACTAAATTTATACCTGTTAAATATAATCCCAGTATGACACAAACACCCATTCAACAATCAAACCGCTAACCATCAAAACTCAAGTGAGTCTACGGGCTTCGCGCATTGGCGAGGAACGGGTTAGTGTACCCCCCTCCGTTTCATCCCCCCCATCCAGTCTCATCCCCCCTTCTTTTCGGAGGGGTATATAATGGAGGTTGTGACTCTGTTGCATCTCAGCATCACTCGTGGACACTCATCCATTTTTCACTCGTTCACTTAGAGAGAAAGAGGGATAAACAAAAGAGAAGAGGGTAGATATGAGGTCTCTACTGAAGCTGGTTGTTCTGCTGTTCTGTGTCCAGAGAGGAGAGGGACACTGGCTGCGCTCACTACTCGGTAAGGATGGATGGGGGTCACGACTCACGACCTTTGACATTAGAGATAAGACACTGGGACAGGATATAATTTCTTCCTATTTTAATCCGTTTTGTACTGGGTTATATGTATCTGGATATTGTTGTGTACTGTAAAGATGCGGTTGGCTTTGAGATTGGTTTACATCAGGATGATGTTTGACACTGGGACTTGAGTGGCAAGGCATACACAGTCACTGGATAAATTTGAGAGCATATTGTGTGATTTCTGTTCTGAAGCTTTTCTGTAGAGTAGCACTGACTATCAGTCTACTGCAGTCTATAGTGTAATGATATCTGGTCCAAGTTAGTGTGTTGAGTGTTTTAATAACCCTCTCTCTTTATTTGTATCTTTCAGAGCAGCGAGGGCAAGCATCATCCCCCCCATCAGAGGAGAGGAGAGGTGGAGGAGAATCCAACAAAGAGAACGACAACAATAAGAACACAGAAGGTTCCGGATTCGGAATAGAAGACCAAAGGGGTTCCGTCCCATCCCCAGCCCCAATCATCCCAATCCGGTCCCGCCGCTCTTCAACCCAATGCGGTCTCCGCTCCATCCTCCTCCAGGTACGAGACCTGGGTCTGGGCTACGACGCGGACGAGACCATCCTCTTCAAGTACTGCAGCGGAGTCTGTCCCCGGGTCCGCTCCAACCATGATCTGACCCTGACCAACCTGCTCCTGAGGGGGGCCCTGCCCGAGCAGAATGGAGAGCTGTCGCAGAATGGACCATGCTGCAGGCCCACCCACCACGAAGATCTGGCCTTTTTGGATAACGCCCATCGCTGGCACAAGGTTGAGAAGCTGTCGGCTGCAGGGTGTACCTGTGTGGGTTAATAGGGAGGAGCTGGACGTGAAGGGGGAGGGACAGGGACTGAACATTCACTTTTGGGCCGTGGCCATTGGCTGTTCCGAATGCAATGGGAGAAGCATAGAAGCTCCTCAGGCTTTAAAAAGTAATTGAGATCCAGGAGGAAAGAGATTACTGATATAGCTTTTATTTGCTAGAATGAAATGCATTCATATGCGTATTGTATATTTATAGTTATTTAAAGTTGCTCTGGGGAGTTTTTTGACCGATGACAAGAATGGATCTTATTTTGCTGTATAGATTCATTTTATAGTGGTTAAAACTACATGGTTGATTGTTGAGTAAAATTATAACAATTAGGAAATAGGTCCTCAGCAAACCAACAAGGTATTTATGTAAAATAAATTATTTATTTATTTGAGATCATTCCTGTATGATGCTACTTAATTTATTTTGTCCTTGTGCCATGTTCATATGTACTGTACATCTTTATAAAGACAACATGTTTTGTGACCAATGTTGGTGAGTGATATTACATTTTCCCTCATGGCTACTAAGAAATAAATATTAGAGCATTTGATTCATTTCAAAAACAAGAAGGGTTTATTCAAAGCTCATCATTTACAAAATATTAATAATAAATATTAAAAAAGCAGTCTTGATAATGCTAGGACATCACCGGTACTTTTCATTGATTTATTCCATATCCCTGACAGACAGTTCATGTACAGTAGGGAACTCATCAGGTCTGATGACATCATGACAAACAGTTCATGTACAGTAGGGAACTCATCAGGTCTGATGACATGACAGACAGTTCATGTACAGTAGGGAACTCACCAGTTCTGATGACATGACAGACAGTTCATGTACAGTAGGGAACTCACCAGTTCTGATGACATGACAGACAGTTCATGTACAGTAGGGAACTCACCAGTTCTGATGACATGACAGACAGTTCATGTACAGTAGGGAACTCACCAGTTCTGATGACATGACAGACAGTTCATGTACAGTAGGGAACTCACCAGTTCTGATGACATGACAGACAGTTCATGTATAGTAGGGAACTCATCAGTTCTGATGACATCATGACAGACAGTTCATGTACAGTAGGGAACTCATCGGTTCTGATGACATCATGACTCTTGTCCTTTCTATTATATCCATCTAATGGCTACTATACTTTTTCCTGTTTAACAACCTCCACGTCCTCGTCCTCCTCAGTTTCCTCTGGCTCCGCCCCCCACACCTGGACACGCCCCTCCATGGCTGTGAGGAGGCAGGTCTCCGAGGGATGGAAGGACAGCGATTGGACAACAGCCTTCCCAACTGGTAGCTTCAGCGTCAGAGAACCCTGAGAGAGAAACGAGATGTTTTCATCCTTGATAGCAAACATACTAAGTTCTTGAATCTGTAACTGTTAACATTTACAGATACTGCTGTGCTATTCAGTTTCAAATACGCATCCAGTTATCAAAATCAAGGGAGCTATCTATTAATGAACAAATCCTCCATCCCTCGTACCTCCACCAGGTCCCAGCAGTAGACGTGTCCGTCCTCCGAGCAGCTCAGTACGTGAGTATCTTTACTGGACAGACAGCAGTCCAGCTTGTAGCCCTTCATCTTGTGTCCTGTGTACTCTCCCAGCATCTCCCCTGTGCTCTTGTCCAGTAGACGCACGGTGGAGTCCAGGCTGGAGGTCAGAGTGCACTGGGCGTCCGCACTGAAACACACACACGTGATGGGGCCTGGAACACAGAGGCAAACGCATAACAAATCAATGCTACTCAGGGTGGTTTAGAAGTTAGTGATAGTTAGTAAAACAACTAGTTGGTAAGACTAGATACTGACTGTTGATGAAGTCCACATGTAGCTGGCCCATCCGCAGGTCATACCGCCTCACTCTCCCATCCACTGACCTGGATAAAGAAATTAAGACAGAAAACATAGTTAAAGGACTCTTCTATAAGAATGAAACTGAGTTGAACAGAAAGGTACAGACTTGGTACTGACCCAGTGAGCAGCTCGTGTTCAGACACCTTCAGACTGCTGACACCATCTTGAGCCTCATCCACAATCTGGATGGGGTCAAACTTTCTGGACCTGGTGTCCCAGCAACGCACTGTACCATCTATGGAGCCTGGAGACCGACACACACACACACACACACACACACACACACACACACACACAGACACAGACACAGACACAGACACAGACAGAACCATTGGCTGAGCAGGACAATGCTGAAGCCCCAGACCTGGCTGTAGCTGTGACTGAGATGCACTTGGCTGAGGAGGGATGGAGGAACGAGAAAACTCACCAGATAAAATGACTGTAGCTTCCTCATTGAACTGGACACAGTTGACTTTCTGCAAACAGAGAGACAGAGACAGGCCAGAGGCACAGCCGTATCCATGTATATAAATGGCTCTAGTTAAGAGGTTTTGTTGTTGTATTCTTTCCTGTCTCTATTCTCTTTCTCTTCTCTCTCTTTTTCTATGACCCACCTGACCTCTCCTACCCGCCTCTCTCTCCCTCCCATCTTTCTCTAAAACCCTCTCTCTCCATCTCTCTCTCTCTCTCTCTCTCTGTGACGCAGAAAATATAGTTTTATTGTGTTCTCTCACCCCAGCGTGACCCCTGAGTTTCCGGGTGACCTGTCCCGTGGCGACGTCCCAGAGGATCACCGTTTTGTCCGAGCTGCAGGAGCACAGCTGGCTGTTGTCATAGGAACTAGGGAAGGAATCGATGGTAAGACACACACCATTAACTCAGATCATATTCCCCCAGGGGCCCAGAGGCCCAGAGGCAGCAGGGAGACAGTGAAGGACAAAGCAGGCAGATGGATAGTCAAGACTACACAAGTAAGCATGTAGACTGATCACATGGGGATTGATCCGCAGAGGCAAGCTAGACAGCAGACAGAGAGTAAAGGACACAGAAGGCAGATGGATGGATAGGGGAATATAAGCAAGAATACTGAATGAGTAAAAAATGTGATACTTCTTATCTATCAACTATATCGTATGTCTCCATCTCTAATGCATATCTCCTACTTCATATAGGGGAACATATAGGCATAGGTGTCTGGATATAGGTTAGCTATTACACAAAGAGAAAGCTTAATGAAGTTAAGTCCTTCCCATTCAATCAGATCTAGGATTATTTTATTTAACTCAAATTTGGCCTTTACACAAAACATTCTTCAATAAAGAGTTCCTCAATCAGCTGTCTGAATTGCTTTAGAGCAGGGGTCTCCAACAGGTCGATCTACAAGTAGATCTCAGCCCACCTATGAGTAGCTTGCCAATCAATTCTGAAAGTACATGCATTTTTTTAACGTGTTCCATCGCAAACTGTCAAACATAAAGCTCCCGACTACTATCCAATCAAAGCCACAGTGCCATTATCCAACCCCTGGTTAGCCACTACTGGCTTCAAAATCCAAACTTAGCAGAATATCTGCCAATTAATTTCCAGAAATATTGCCATCTGTTTGGTGCCCGCGTTTGTCTATCACTCTGTATGTATCCAGTTAGCAATGATGATAACCGTCATGAGGGTAGACAGAAAGACTTTCCCAAAAAACCTTCTCAATTAAATGTTAACTGAAAAGTAGGCTTACCTGACATAACTATATCATGATTATTTTTATCAATTGGGTGGCGATAGTTTTGCAAACCCTGCCATGATGTACTTCAGCAGTAGGCTCAACAGAAACATCGCTCAACCGACACATTCCTCTCTTGCTAGATGTGCACTTCAAATGGAATTACAAAAAAAAAAAAGTATATGCATTGTTTGTTTCTTCTGATGTGATTTAAGCACTGACATGGACTCAGAACATCAATTTTTGATGTTTCTCAAAAAACTGTAAAAATATCTAAAACCAGGAAAACATTTCACTGAGAAAACAGAATTCAGGAAACTACAAAATGTTATTTTATGGGGACCCTTGTTTTAACCTCTTTTTTTTTTTTTTGTTTACCAGGTATATTGACATAAAACACATCTGTTGTACACCTAGGCCCGGGGAAGAGTAGCTCTCATGCTAGAATACCGCGGAGGTTTGTGCAAGTGGGCTTTATAACCAAAAAGAGTGCAATACATCGATCTACGAGACTCCAAAGCGAGCCAGCCTACTTTCTGATACAGTGATGTGTAATAATACAGATACTGACCCATCAGCATCCAGCACCTCGTATCCATGGCCACTGTACGTCTTCAGTAGTGTCCCTCGACTCACACTCCACAGCTTCAGAGACTTGTCACTGCCGCAAGAGAGCAGGTAGTTACCATCAGCTGAGAGAGAGAACGAGAGAGATAGGGGTGGGGGAGAGAGAGACAGGGAGGGAGAAAGAGGGGGGAAGAGAGAGAAAAAGTGAGGATGAAATAAGAGGCAACAAGAGGGAGAATGTGATCATTAAAAAACAACCAAACACATTATGTAGATACAGCCTCTTAGGACATACACAAGCAGCTCCAAGTTGACCAACAGTCAATGCACCTGATGGTATGGGTGTTTGTTCTCACCATTGAATCGCACAGCTCTTACAGCCCCTTGTTGACAGTCTATGGTCCTGAGAAGGTGTTGGGGGAGCTGGGGGACCTCCGGTTTGGGCTGGGGAAACGACATTTCACACTTCTACCTGTAGAAAAAGAGATTGAAACATTTTGCTATTATTTTTCTCCTGACTTGATCATCAACTAACGTTAGTAGTGGAAAGAGCAAGTGCTATGGAAAGAGCATCATGGAACTAGTTACTAGCTAGTTACCTGAAATGCCTCGCTTCTTCTCTTTAGTGTGATGAGCTGGCAATCATAAACTGACTCATATTAACTGCTGTTAGATACGTTAGCCAACAGCAAACGAACAATTGCTTATTTGTTTTTACTCTTCCCAAAAACTTTTTTTCACCAGTTTATGCTCCACAACATTAATATTTTTGCAAATGTGTATTTTACTTCCTGTCTGTGATAAGCATTGCATTCTGGGTTAAAGCATTTGTGTTAAAATAAAAGTCCCAACATTCTCCCTCCGCATTATTATAATGTCCTTCGGGTCCTTTAAAGCTTTTATTTTGAAATGCCTCCATCGCACGGCGGAACTGATAAGCCCCGCCCCTTCAGTCATCGCGCTAGCAGACGAGTCCCACTCCACACCGTTTTGCCACAATATTTATCATTAAAAATATCTCAACAAGAAGGACATTATGTCCGCAAACAACATGTCAGGCCCACAAAGGTTAAACAAAATTATCCGGTGAGTACAATTGAGTAAATGTCGTTGGGTTTGCTCGCTAGCATTGCTAACTAGGTAGCTACTTAGCTAAAGCACACGTCATCAGCACTATTCTAACGCGATTATAGACTATCTAACAAGATAGCTGGCTAGCTAGCAAACTAACGTTTAGCTAAGTAATGTAGTTAGTTACGTTATTGGTGGTAGGATCATTCATATCTTGGTTGTTGTTACAGATACAAGCCCCCCAGCACGGAAGCAAACCCCACCCTTGAAGACCCGACTCCAGACTACATGAACCTACTCGGCATGATTTTCAGCATGTGTGGCCTGATGCTGAAGGTGACCCAGATACATCTGTTTATACAACACACAGACAGACATATGACCTCGCCCCTCCCCCATTAATATCTTACTGTGAGTGTGCATGTGTGTGTGTAACCTCCCCAAGGAGAAATTGCCCAACTGTGGTCCTGCCTACCCTCCCCATTTACGGGATTATGGTCTACCACCTGGGAGGACAACTCCAGTCTTTCAACTGAGTGGTTCATCCTAGAAGTGTGCCCCCCCCAAATCAACTGGAGTCAGTACTTTCTGTCACATATCCCTAATTGACTGTGTGTGGTGGTGGGGGGATACAGTCACACCCACCTAGGTAAGGTGATAGTCTACTACTCTACGATTGGATGAATTGTCACTATGTCTGATGGTGGAGTTGATAAAAAGAGGAAACAACCGCACACCGTTAATGTTGTCGCTACCAACAATTTAATGGCTCTTTTTAATCAAAACCTTTCACTCTGACTGCTGCCACTGAAGTCAGTCCAGTCCTGAAATGTTATGTAGGGCATATGTAACGGGCGTCCCTGTGCTAACATAGCAATTTATCTTCCTTCACTGTCCCTGTCCTCTTACTGAGTTCAAACTAGTCATCCTCTGCTTCACAGAAACACACGTGAACACCCGCTTGACAACGTACTAGCCAGTTTTGCCATCCAAAAGGCACTTATTCAGCAATGCTAATGGAGACATTTCAAATTGTGGATTGAAATTGCAATATGATCTTAACATGTTACACGTAGGCACATTATCTTAAACAATATATTAGTAACTGTCTGTCTACGCTACAGCACTTCTAAAGTGTTGTGACCATTTCGCTACACCTGCATTAACATCTGCTGAACATGTGGGTGTGACCAATAAAATGTGATTTGATTTCAGTTAAAGGGGTCCTCCTGTGCTGTGTGTTTCAGTTAAAGTGGTCCTCCTGTGTTGTGTGTTTCAGTTAAAGTGGTCCTCCTGTGTTGTGTGTTTCAGTTAAAGTGGTGTGCGTGGATAGCAGTGTACTGCTCCTTCATCAGCTTTGCTAACTCACGCAGCTCAGAAGACACTAAACAGATGATGAGCAGCTTCATGTGAGTAGAAAAAAAGACGTGTGTGTGTGTGTGCTGTCTTTTATCAAGTCTCATATTTCCAACCTACCCAGGGTCTTTATGCGACTATGAGAGAGAGGAAAAAGTGTAAGTAGTAAAGTGTCCGCTATTATCGATCAGCTGTTTCATAATGGCTTACTGTTAATGTGTCAACTCTAATACCAGGATGCAGCAGGAAGTTAGGTTGGCAACACTCTGCTCTATCTGGGGTGTATTCCCTATGAACCAAAGGGAGGAGGGACTAACCTTAATGTGTCCAATAATAATAATAATAATAATACACTCCAGGGAATAAAACTAAAGACCACGGAAGTTAGTTTGGCAACGCTTGGCTCTACCTGGCATTGTGACACAAGATGGGCTCAGCTTTAATGTCCAAAAGCTTTTAACAGTGACCTCCAGGTGGTGCATTTACCCATAACAATTTACTACAGCAGATAATGCCACTCACTTTGTGTGAGTGTCTGTGTGGCATTTTTCCAGGGAAAGTAGTGTGTGTGTGGCTCTCCAGGTAAAGTAGACAGTGTCAGGACATCAGTAGTAGATGCCTCCCAGTCCATCACCTAGATTAGTTTTTATTAAAGATAGTCTCGATGCCCTCCTGTTTGGATCAGCAAAATGTTGTAGAAGTGTTATATGCAGCAAATGCAATGTAGGCCTAATCATCATAATGGAAAAATATCAAGTTGCCCATTTAGGCTTATATATACTGATCCTAGGTCGGTAAGTTTTTTTTCTCTAATGGTGGTGGTTAAGATCTAAGGGGTGGTAACCTGATCCTAGATCTGTGATAAAAGGTGTAACCACCAAACCTGAAGGCACTGAGGTTATGTTAAAGATGCTTCAATCTCTTCAATATTTTTTTTTATTTTCTTCTCATCCCTTTCTTTCTTCAATCTCTTCTTCTTTCGATCAGGCTGTCCATCTCAGCCGTGGTGATGTCATACCTCCAGAACCCCCAGCCCATGTCACCGCCGTGGTAACCAAGGACCGATGGAATGGGGGGCCTTGCAGGAGAGGGGCGGTTCCAGACAGGGTGGGAGACGGACTCCTGACTCGCCCACTGACCATCTGGGAGAGAAGGATGGATGGATGGCTGGAGAGAGAAAGAGATGGCTGGAGAGAGAGAGAGAGAGAGAGAGAGAGAGAGAGAGGGGGGGGGGGGGGGAAGATGGATGGAGAGAGAGCGTGGGGGAGGGAAAGAGATGGGGGGGAGAGAGGAAACGCAAGGGTGGACATGAGGCAAGAACAAGAAGACATGTGGTCCTGGATAAAACTCTCTACTCTCAAAAATCTCTCTTCCTAGAGATATTGCACGTTTTCTATTTGTCTGATTCACCCGCTGTAAGCTGAGCTCTGTTAGTTGGAAATAAAAATTGTAGGTTTTCTAAAGTCACTGTATTTTGTTTGTCCTGTTACGTGTGTGACGGGGGTCACTGTGTTTAGCTGTACCACTTAATCCAGCTGCAGCTCACACTGAGACCAGAACCCGGTACCTCGAAAGCAAATGTGACCACCCTCTTGAAACACCCCCTTTAGCCAGCTGTGCCACTGAAAAGGTATCAAGCTGAGGAGTTTGTTTAACCAATTCAGGTCCGTTACACATGCATGTTCTGATAAAGTCTTGGATCATCTGTAAAATGGAATAGAATCAACTTGATCCCCTCTGTCGAAGACGCTTGGATATTTTGAGGGGTATTGTTAACAAAGAAAATGAGAATTAAAAACAGGTTCGACCTTGATCTTGCAGAGTTACTCCACCTCAAGAATTGCATTTGGCGAAAGGCCTGGCACACGCTTACTCAGGCTGACTGGCTCTCGTTCAGGCAAATGAGAAATAAGTGCATTCAGGCTATCCGGAAGGCCAAAGATAGTTACTTTAAAGAAAAGTTATCTCTCTGTGGGTCTAACCCCAAGATATTCTGGAAAACTGTTAAAGACCTGGAGAATAAACCCTCCTCCTCACAGCTGCCCATGTACCTTAAAGTTGATGGTGTGGTTGTTACTGACAAGAAGCACATGGCTGAGCTCTTTAATCAACACTTCATTAAGTCAGGATTCCTATTTGACTCAGCCATGCCTCCTTGCCCGTCCAACATTTC
>JAKYLM010000259.1:0-5000 GCA_023634145.1 Thymallus thymallus
TGTTGCATTGCATTGTCTGGGTGATCGCTCAATCTGCTATACCTTGTCCAGGTCCACAGCAGAGAGGGAACAGGGGAACTGGGGTATATTCAGGAGATGCAGGGTCATACAGGAGTGGTTCCATGGTGAAACGAAAGGAGAGTGCAGCGGTCAGGATGATAGATTAGGCTGGTGTTGGAGTGAGTGGTTCCATGTTGGAGCTTCTGGTCTTTGTTAAGAAAAAGGCCAAAAGCTGAAACTTGTTGGTTTTACTTGTTACAATAAATACACTTTTTTATTTACATACATTGTACTGCTAAATCAAATCAAATCAAATCAAATGTTATTGGTCGCTTACACATATTGTGTGTAACGAAAATGCTTGTGTTTCTAACTCCAACAGTGCAGTAGTATCTAACAATACACTACAATAGGCATCTGTCTAAAAGTAAAATAATGGAATTAAGAAAAATAGCAAAAAAAAACATTCTGGGGTAATAATGTGAGAATACATATATATATATATATGTGTGTTTTTTTTTTACTACAAAATGACTGAGAGAAGACAGAAACAGAGCGGCCAGGTCTATCAGCGCCATCTAGTACTAGAATCTCCTCTCTACTTTAGTTTGCACCTCAACTCACCTTGGTTGAAGAGCCAGGTAGCGGAAGTGATCTTCATCTTGGTTGAAGAGCCAGGTAGCGGAAGTGATTTGTGTTTATTGAGTCCGCCAGATCAGAGGCAGTAGGGATGTTCTCTTGATAAGTGAGTGAATTGGACCATTTTCCTGTCCAACTAGCCATGCAAAATGTAACAAGTAACTTTGGGCGTCAGGGAAAATGTATGGAGTAAAAAGTACATTATTTTCATTACGAATGTAGTGAAGTAACAGTGAAAGTTGTCAAAAAATATTAATAGTAAAGTATAGATCCCCCAAAAAACTACTTAAGTAGTACTTTAAAGTATTTTTACTTAAGTACTTTACACCACTGCTTACAGGTGTATTGTAAGTACAAGTATTTGTATTTTTCTATGTATTATATCAAGGCAGCAGCTACTCTGCCTGGGGTCCAGCAACATTAAGGCAGTTCATACAATTTTAAAAATATTACTATACATTCACAGATTTCAGGTAACTGCCAAAATAAAGGAAACACAAGTAAATTATATTGAAAGCAGGTGCTTCCACACAGGTGTGATTCCTGAGTTAATTAAGCAATTAGCATAAATTGCTTAATTGATGCTAAAATGCCCAGTTGCCCATTATTTTGGCTACCATGGCTAGAAGAAGAAATCTCAGTGAATTTGAAAGAGTGGTCTCAACGGATCAGAGGGTTTAAAGGGAAAGGGAGATACTAGTCAGTTGTACAAATGAATGCATTCAACTGAAATGTGTCTTCTTTGATTCCCTCTGAATCAGAGAGGTGCGGGGTGCTGCCTTAATCCACATCCACGTTACCAGCGCCTGGGGAACAGTGCTTTGCTCAGGAGGCAGAACGACAGAGTTTAATCTTGTCAGCTCGGGGATCCCATCCAGCAACATTTCAGTTACTGGCACAACACTCTAACCACTAGGCTACCTGCCGGCCCAAAGGATGTGTGTGTGTGTGTGTCTCTGTCTGTCTGTCTGTCTGTCTGTCTGTCTGTCTGTCTGTCTGTCTGTTCCATACACCCCCCCCCCTTCATACCCCCCCCCCCCATCAGTTTATTACCCCCCCCCACCAACACACCTCCCTACACACATTCCTTAGTAAGACCATACTTCAAAGTAAAGACCACTTCAGCAATTTATGAACACCAGGATAGGCTTTTATTGATCAGAAGTGTGCATTGAGAAAGAGAGAGAGAGAGAGAGAGAGAGAGAGAGACCGCACATTCCCCCTCTCATTTTCCCTTCCAGTCAGTTATGAAGGATATAATGATATAGACTGTAAAGCATAATAATAAATGCTTACCTTGACTGTTGTATAACAAAACACATCTATATATGTCTAATGTGCAGAAAGGTTAAACTGTATTTGAAGCCTTCCCTGTTGTGGTCTGATGGTTCCCTTTGTGTGTCCTGACACAGTGTCTCTGTTATAGCTGCCCTCTGGTAAGCCCTGTTCTCAGGTCAGTGGTGTACATCCCTGACACAGTGTCTCTGTTATAGCTGCCCTCTGGTAAGCCCTGTTCTCAGGTCAGTGGTGTACATCCCTGACACAGTGTCTCTGTTATAGCTGCCCTCTGGTAAGCCCTGTTCTCAGGTCAGTGGTGTACATCCCTGACACAGTGTCTCTGTTATAGCTGCCCTCTGGTAAGCCCTGTTCTCAGGTCAGTGGTGTACATCCCTGACACAGTGTCTCTGTTATAGCTTCAGTGGTCCGGAGTGATCAATGCACAGCTACAGCTGGTTGAAGGGGACCAAATCCATTGAACAGTTGATTTGGTTCCATTTTACCAGCTTTAGCAAAGCATTTTTGGTGTGAGGTCCTTCAGTAGAGCCAGAAGAGGTGAGGTGGGACAGCTTCAGAGTCCTGGAAGAGAGGGAACAGACAGGAGGAGAGGTGAGGTGGGACAGCTTCAGAGTCCAGGAAGAGAGGGAACAGACAGGAGGAGAGGTGAGATGGGACAGCTTCAGAGTCCTGGAAGAGAGGGAACAGACAGGAGGAGAGGTGAGGTGGGACAGCTTCAGAGTCCTGGAAGAGAGGGAACAGACAGGAGGAGAGGTGAGGTGGGACAGCTTCAGAGTCCTGGAAGAGAGGGAACAGACAGGAGGATAGGTGAGGTGGGACAGCTTCAGAGTCCTGGAAGAGAGGGAACAGACAGGAGGAGAGGTGAGGTTTCGTGACATCAAACAGCGGCCCACATAGAAAGCACACATAGACAAATAACTGATTATTGAAGAAAATGATGGCATCATATGAATTCCTAGGCATTCACAGGGTAACAAGAGGGTAGGAGAGAACAGAGGAAAGAATTCTGGGAATTATGTATCAGAGAAAATGAGAGAAAAGGAGGAGAGGAGGTGAGGAGGGGAGGAGGTGAGGAGATGAGGAGGTGAGGAGCGAGAGAAGGGAGGTGAGGAGGTACGGAGGTGAGGTGTGAGAGAAGGGAGATGAGGAGGTGAGGAGCGAGAGAAGGGAGATGTGGAGGTGAGGAGCGAGAGAAGGGAGGTGAGGAGGTGAGGAAGTGAGGAGGTGAAAAGCGAGAGAAGGAGGTGGGGAGGTGAGGCGGTGAAGAGCGAGAGAAGGAGGTAAGGAGGTGAGGAGCGAGAGAAGGGAGGTGAGGAGCGAGAGAAGGGAGATGAGGAGGTGAGGAGGTGAGGAGGTGAGGAGGTGATGAGCGAGAGAAGGGAGGTGAGGAGGTGAGGAGGTGAGAAGCGAGAGAAGGAGATGAGGAGGTGAGGAGCGAGAGAAGGAGATGGGGAGGTGAGGAGGTGAGAAGGTGAGGAGCGAGAGAAGGAGATGGGGAGGTGAGGAGCGAGAGAATGAGATGGTGAGGTGAGGAGGTGAGAAGCGAGAGAAGAAGATGAAGATGTGAGGAGGTGTTGAGGTGAGAAGGTGAGGAGGTGAGGAGGTGAGGAGCGAGAGAAGGAGATAGGAGTGAGGAGGTGAGGAGGTGAGGAGGTTAGGGGGTGAGGAGCGAGAGAAGGAGATGTTAGTGAAGAGGTGAGGAGTGAGAGAAGGAGATGGGAGTGACGAGGTGAGGAGGTGAGAAAATGAGAAAACAATAAATGAATCACAGGCCTGTCAATACTGCTAATGAACACAGAGGATGCAACCCCACAGGAATTACCTCCCATTGACCTCTAGAGAGATTCTCTCTCTCCCCCCTTTCTCTCTATCCCTCTCTCTCTCTCTCTCTCTCTCTCTCTCTCTCTCTCTCTCTCTCTCTTTATCTCTCAGTCTTCTGTCTCTCTCTCTCTCTCCCCCTCTCTCTCTCTCTCTCTCTCTCTCTCTCTCTCTCTCTCTCTCTGTCTCCCCTCTCTCTCTCTCTTTATCTCTCAGTCTTCTGTCTCCCTCTCTCTCTCTCTCTCTCTCTCTCTCTCTCTCTCTGTCTCCCCTCTCTCTTTCTCTCTATCTCCATCTACCCCCTCTCTGTCTCTCCCCCTTTCTCTTTCTCTCTCACCCTCTCTCACATGTACTAGTCTACCTCTCCCTAACTACCACATATTTTGTGCTTTCATTTCTTTATTGTGTGATCTATAATTTCAGGGAGATGTTGGCGTATAATCTGAATGGGAGGGCGAGGAGCTGGCAAGCGAAGTAGAACCCCTGTTTAGGCGAGGAGCTGGCAAGCGAAGTAGAACCCCTGTTTAGGCGAGGAGCTGGCTAGCGAAGTAGAACCCCTGTTTAGGCGAGGAGCTGGCTAGCGAAGTAGAACACCTGTTTAGGCGAGGAGCTGGCTAGCGAAGTAGAACCCCTGTTTAGGCGAGGAGCTGGCTAGCGAAGTAGAACCCCTGTTTAGGCGAGGAGCTGGCTAGCGAAGTAGAACACCTGTTTAGGCGAGGAGCTGGCTAGCGAAGTAGAACATCTGTTTAGGCGAGGAGCTGGCTAGCGAAGTAGAACACTTGAAAAAGAAAAGGAGAGCCTCACACTCTAGGAGCTCAGATGCAATCATTTAATAACCAACGTTTGGACAGCATCACAGTATTCCCAGATGAAGACAGATTGCCTGTCCAGACGTTGGTTATTCAATTATTGTATCTGAGCTCCTAGAGCTTGCAGCACTCTTTTTATTTTTCATTTAACCAGCCTTAGTGTACTCAGCAGCCTGCCTGTTGACTGAGCCTTAGTGTACTCAGCAGCCTGCCTGTTGACTGACAGCCTTAGTGTACTCAGCAGCCTGCCTGTTGACTGAGCCTTAGTGTACTCAGCAGCCTGCCTGTTGACTGACAGCCTTAGTGTACTCAGCAGCCTGCCTGTTGACTGAGCCTTAGTGTACTCAGCACCCTGCCTGTTGACTGAGCCTTAGTGTACTCAGCAGCCTGCCTGTTGACTGAGCCTTAGTGTACTCAGCAGCCTGCCTGTTGACTGAG
>JAKYLM010000259.1:10000-47500 GCA_023634145.1 Thymallus thymallus
CCTCCTCCCTCTCTATCTCTGCCTGTCTTTCCTGGTCTCCCCTCCTCCCTCTCTATCTCTGCCTGTCTTTCCTGGTCTCCCCTCCTCCCTCTCTATCTCTGCCTGTCTTTCCTCCCTCTCCCCTCCTCCCTCTCTATCTCTGCCTGTCTTTCCTCCCTCTCCCCTCCTCCCTCTCCCCTCCTCCCTCTCTATCTCTGCCTGTCTTTCCTCCCTCTCCCCTCCTCCCTCTCTATCTCTGCCTGTCTTTCCTGGTCTCCCCTCCTCCCTTTTTATCTCTGCCTGTCTTTCCTGTTCTTTCCATCACCACTGCTATGAGGCCACGACTATAGCCCGACCTGGGACTGGTTCTGGGACTGGGTCTGGGACTGGGTCTGGGTCCAAGTCTGGGACTGGGTCTGGGACTGGGTCTGGGTCTGGGATGACTGACAGAAAACATGACCGATGTTGCATCTGTGCACTCTATGGTTTAATATACAAAATAATAAATATGCCATTTAACAGATGCTTTTATTCAAAGCGACTTAGTCATGCGTGCATCCATTTTACGTGTGGGAGGCCCCTTGTTTACACTTTATAGGCCCAGTTCACACAACAGACAATTTCCATAATAATGTATTCCTACTTTTTTTGTTGAGATGCAGTGTCCTAACCTGACGGTATCTAACATTATATGACATCATCATTAAAGGGCTACTCTGCGGGAGGGATACTCCGTGTTTATTTCCTCAGTCTTGATTTTACTTCGGAATGATTTAATCCTCAAAGTGGTTATATTTCTTAACCTTTTAATCTAACACCAGCTATAATCAATAGCAATTTAGATGATATATTTAACTATTTCTGTCCTGGTCTCCCCTCCTCCCTCTCTATCTCTGCCTGTCTTTCCTGGTCTCCCCTCCTCCCTCTCTATCTCTGCCTGTCTTTCCTGGTCTCCCCTCCTCCCTCTCTATCTCTGCCTGTCTTTCCTGGTCTCCCCTCCTCCCTCTCTATCTCTGCCTGTCTTTCCTCCCTCTCCCCTCCTCCCTCTCTATCTCTGCCTGTCTTTCCTGGTCTCCCCTCCTCCCTCTCTATCTCTGCCTGTCTTTCCTGGTCTCCCCTCCTCCCTCTCTATCTCTGCCTGTCTTTCCTGGTCTCCCCTCCTCCCTCTCTATCTCTGCCTGTCTTTCCTGGTCTCCCCTCCTCCCTCTCTATCTCTGCCTGTCTTTCCTGGTCTCCCCTCCTCCCTCTCTATCTCTGCCTGTCTTTCCTGGTCTCCCCTCCTCCCTCTCTATCTCTGCCTGTCTTTCCTCCCTCTCCCCTCCTCCCTCTCTATCTCTGCTTGTCTTTCCTGGTCTCCCCTCCTCCCTCTCTATCTCTCCCTGTCTTTCCTCCCTCTCCCCTCCTCCCCCTCTCTGTCATTCACACACTCCCCTGGCTTCTTTATGACTCCCCCTCTCTGTCATTCACACACTCCCCTGGTTTCTTTATGACTCCCCCTCTCTGTCATTCACACACTCCCCTGGTTTCTTTATGACTCCCCCTCTCTGTCATTCACACACTCCCCTGGTTTCTTTATGACTCCCCCTCTCTGTCATTCACACACTCCCCTGGCTTCTTTATGACTCCCCCTCTCTCTCATTCACACACTCCCCTGGCTTCTTTATGACTCCCCCTCTCTTCTTATCCCTGTCTCTTTCATTTTCTCCCGTCACTCTCCAATTTCCTCTCTTCCTCTCCTCTCCTCTCCCTCCCTCCCCTTTTTTTTACCTTCTGTCTCTCATTTCTTCACTATTCACTATTTCTATCTATCACTCTGTTCCAGCCTGCTGTGGCAGTGGAATGATAACCAGGCTCTTCCTGACACTTCACTCCTCTCCTTTCCTCCAGAAATATGTGCACTTAAAGAAGTGTCTGATCAGGGATGCTGGCTGCCTGCTCCTCTCTTGTCCTCCTCCCTGCCCACCATCCCTGCTCCTCTCACCTGCTTCTCCTCCCTCTCCCCCTCGCCTCTCCTCCCCCTCTCCTCCTCCCCTCTCCTCCTCTCCACTCCTCCCGGCATACTCCACAGCTGGCCTAATAACCCTGTCTGCAGCGATACACTCACAGCTACACCCAATTACACCTGCTTATAGGACCAGCAGGAGGATACGCTAGGCCACACACACACACACACACACACACACACACACACACACACACACACACACACACACACACACACACACACACACACACACACACTCACAGACAACACACACATCATGCATACACCCATCCTGAAACAGACAAAGACCAGAACAAGCAAACACCTAGGGAAAGTGTTCTCTCAGAGACAACAGCACTAGGCTCTAGCTGAAGCAGGCTCAGACACAACAGCACTAGGCTCCAGCTGAAGCAGGCTCAGACATAATAGCACTAGGCTCCAGCTGAAGCAGGTTAGAAGCCTTTTCAGACACAACAGCACTAGCCTCCAGCTGAAGCAGGTTAGAAGCCCTCTCAGACACAACAGCACTAGGCTCCAGCTTAAGCAGCCTCAGACACAACAGCACTGGGCTCCAGCTGAAGCAGCCTCAGACATAATAGCACTAGGCTCCAGCTGAAGCAGGTTAGAAGCCCTCTCAGACACAACAGCACTAGGCTCCAGCTGAAGCAGGTTAGAAGCCCTCTCAGACACAACAGCACTAGGCTCCAGCTGAAGCAAGCTCAGACACAACAGCACTAGGCTCCAGCTGAAGCAGGTTAGAAGCCCTCTCAGACACAACAGCACTAGGCTCCAGCTGAAGCAGGTTAGAAGCCCTCTCAGACACAACAGCACTAGGCTCCAGCTGAAGCAGGTTAGATAATAACCATAAATATATTATATTGGCTCAGAGAAATACTATTCCCCTGTTGTTATCTTATAAAGCCCTATGTTGCAGAGGAAGGGAGGTTTATGAATGAGAGAAATAGCTAGCATATTGCCGCATCGTTACATTTCTTGACACTTAATATATCAAGTAAAGTCAGTTTTTGAACATAATCTCTTTTGGGAAACATTTAATTTGGGATTGTATAGTCCTAGTTGTCTTGGGTTGCCTCTATGATGAATTGCATACATTTTTCCCCCATCAATAATTACCATATTATTATAGCATAGCTATACATTACTTTATAAACAGAGATTCTGTGTTACGATAAAATTAGGACAACTATGCAATGTAATAATTGTGTTTGTTCATCTACATGTGTGCGTGTGTGTGTGTATGTATGTATGTGTGTGTGTGTGTGTGTGTGTGTGTGTGCGTGCATGCATGCGTGTGTGTGTGTATGTGTGTGTGTGTGTGTGCGTGCATGAGTGTGTGTGTATGTGTATGTGTGTGTATGTGTGTGTGCGTGGGTAGTCATTTTCCGGGTCGACATTGACAAGAGGATGCCGCCTGCCGTAAGAGCGCCCTCGTTCCTTTAAAGAGGATGCCGCCTGCCGTAAAGCGGATGCCGCCTGCCGTAAAGCGGATGCCGCCTGCCGTAAAGCGGATGCCGCCTGCCGTAAAGCGGATGCCGCCTGCCGTAAGAGCGCCCTCGTTCCTTTAAAGAGGATGCCGCCTGCCGTAAAGCGGATGCCGCCTGCCGTAAAGCGGATGCCGCCTGCCGTAAGAGCGCCCTCGTTCCTTTAAAGAGGATGCCGTCTGCCGTAAAGAGGATGCCGCCTGCCGTCAAAGCGCCCTCGTTCCTTTAATGACTTCCTCTTGCTCTAGAGCTCCACTGAATTGTAATTAGCCCACATGTTAATTTCCAGGTAGCATGCTGTGGAATAATGGCAATGATCTGGACTAAAGATCATTACAAGTAGCAGGTAATTCTGGGGACTTGGACTGAACACTAAACTACAAGCACACTATAGACGTACACTTTCCCACATAAACATTAACAACAAAAGCCTACGGCACTTCTAATCAGTGAAACCAGTTTCTATCTGCATTGTTACATTTCATTTACTCCCATATTGAATGAATTACTACAAAAACACAATAGGAATCTCAAACAAAATTGTACTTTGAGAAAAAATATATAAAATGATTTACAGCGAGTCCAGCTGTGATCATGTCGATGCTTTTATTCATGATGTATCTGTGTAACATAGAGAGCCCCTAGTCTGTTCTATGGCTACAGTGTTTCTGCAGAGAGAGAGAGAGAGACGTGTAGGGTATGGACGGGGTTATCGGAGTTGATTGCAAGCGGATGTCTGTTTAATTGATTGAAACAAATGGAGTGGAGTGGCGAGGAGGGAGGGGAAACAAGGGGCTGCTCTGGGCCATAGAGAACACTGAGCCCCTGACTCTGCCTTATGGATGATACAAATGTCCCACATAGGGGGTTACACGCTGCGTGTTTTAATTGTGCTTCAGTTGAATTACATAATTCAAAATGTCAGTTGTAATTGCACTGGCATGAGAAATCTTCATATTTATTTTCTTATATAGTGCAGCCGGTGTCTTCTCTCTGATCAATGGTTTGATCAGATCAGATCGTCTAACGGTATCTCATCATCAGCCGTGAAATGGCAGATTGACTAATTGACTGTTGATGGAGAGGTCACAAGGTTCGGCACTATGGTTATTCAGTAATGAATTAATTAAATATATTTTTTCAGGACTTTATGTCTTAACCTATTCAACCTTTGCTACTATGATGTTACTGAGAGTAGCCACATTTCTGATTGATGTAAATTCTAATCTGTTCAGAGACAATGTGCAGTCTTTCTCTGAGACATTGTGGAATACTCCATTTTAGATTTATCGACCAGGATATCTCATCAATTACTATTTAATTGACTGATTGAGGGTCGTTAGTGAGTGGCCATGCGTTCTGGGATAGGTCATCCCTCTTCAGTCCGCACCGTAGACAAGACTCCACTGGTGCTAGGAGCAATATAATATCAATGTCCAATGTCTCATTACAGGAAGTCCAGCCTGGATAATGTGTACATTACGGAAGAATATACACTGAGAATGATAACAAATAACTACCAAATCGATAGTGTGGTTGTTTGTGATGTCAATAGAGTATGCATTACCCTTTAACCCCAGGAATGGGAGTTGTTTTTCAGCCTACAGAAAGATAGAGCAGTGTTCTGTTTGAGCTATCGATCTGGAGGGCCAAAAGAGTACAATAGAGTACAGTATAGTAGGATAGAGTAGAAAACGTAGAATAGAGTAGAGTAGAATAGAGTAGAATATAGTAGAGTAGAATACAGTAGAACATATTAGAATAGAGTAGAATATAGTAGAATATATTAGAATATAGTAGAATATATTAGAATAGAGTAGAATATATTAGAATAGAGTAGAATATAGTAGAATAGAGTAGAATATAATATAATAGGATATAGTAGAATAGAGTGGAGCATAATAGAGTAGAATAAAGTAGAATATAGTAGAGTAGAATAGAGTAGAGTAGAATAGAATAGAGTAGAGTAGAAGATAGTATAATAGAGTAGAATATAAATGAGTAGACTGGAGTAGTGTAGAGTAGAGCATAATATAGTAGAATAGAGTAGAATATAGTAGAATATAGTAGAGCTGAATAGTGTAGAATATAGTAGAATATAGTAGAGTAGAATATAGTAGATTAGAATATAGTAGAGTAGAGCAGAATAGAGTAGAATATATAGTAGAATAGAGTAGAATAGAGTAGAGTGGAGTAGATTAGAGTAGAATATAGTAGAGTAGAATATAGTAGAGTAGAGCAGAATAGAGTAGAATATATAGTAGAATAGAGTAGAATAGAGTAGACTGGAGTAGTGTAGAGTAGAGCATAATATAGTAAAATATAGTAGAGTAGAATATAGTAGAGTAAAGTAGAATAGAGTAGAATAGAGTAGAATATAGTAGAGTAGAATATAGTAGAGTAGAATATAGTAGAGTAGAGCAGAATAGAGTAGAATATATAGTAGAATAGAGTAGAATAGAGTAGAGTGGAGTAGATTAGAGTAGAATATAGTAGAGTAGAATATAGTAGAGTGTAGTCGAATAGAGTAGAATATAGTAAAATAGAATATAGTAAAATAGAGTAGAATAGAGTAGAGTAGACTATAGTAGAATAGAGTAGAATAGAGTATAATATAGTAGAATAGACTATAGTAGAATATAGTAGAATAGACTATAGTAGAATATAGTAGAATATAGTAGAATAGAGTAGAATAGAGTAGAATAGAGTAGAATAGAGTAGAGTAGACTATAGTAGAATATAGTAGAGTAGAGTAGAATATAGTAAAATAGAGTAGACTATAGTAGAATATAGTAGAATAGAGTAGAATAGAGTAGACTATAGAATAATATAGTAGAATATAGTAGAATAGAGTAGAATAGAGTAGAATAGAGTAGACTATAGTAGAATATAGTAGAATAGAGTAGAATAGAGTAGACTATAGTAGAATATAGTAGAATATAGTAGAATATAGTAGAACAGAGTAGACTATAGTAGAATATAGTAGAATATAGTAGAGTAGACTATAGTAGAATATAGTAGAATAGAGTAGAATATAGTAGAGTAGACTATAGTAGAATAGAGTAGAGTAGAGTAGAATATAGTAGAATAGAGTAGAATATAGTAGAGTAGACTATAGTAGAATAGAGTAGAGTAGAATCCACTAGAATCCTCTAGAGATCCACATCTGAGACATAAACACCAGGTTATTAAGAGATGTCCTGTCCTGTCTGTGTCCTTGTGTTGAAGTGAGGTGACATACATTACATTACCCAGTACACTGCTATGCCTAAACTCTGGCACTTGCTCACATGATATCACATACAATGTAGTGTAGTGTAGTGTAATGTGGTGTAGTGTGGTGTAGTGTGTTGTAGTGTAGTGTGGTGTGGTGTAGTGTGGTGTAATGTGGTGTAGTGTGGTGTAGTGTGTTGTAGTGTAGTGAGGTGTGGTGTAGTGTGGTGTAATGTGGTGTAGTGTGGTGTAGTGTGTTGTAGTGTAGTGTGGTGTGGTGTAGTGTGGTGTAATGTGGTGTAGTGTGGTGTAGTGTGTTGTAGTGTGGTGTGGTGTAGTGTGGTGTAATGTGGTGTAGTGTGGTGTAGTGTGTTGTAGTGTAGTGTGGTGTGGTGTAGTGTGGTGTAATGTGGTGTAGTGTGGTGTAGTGTGGTGTAGTGTGTTGTAGTGTAGTGTGGTGTGGTGTAGTGTGGTGTAATGTGGTCAAGTGTGGTGTGGTGTAGTGTAGTGCAGTGTAGTGTGGTGTGGTGTAGTGTGGTGTAATGTGGTGCAGTGTGGTGTGGTGTAGTGTAGTGTGGTGTGGTGTGGTGTAGTGCGTGTGGTGTAATGTGGTGCAGTGTGGTGTGGTGTGGTGTGGTATGCTGTGGTGTGGTGTGGTGTAGTGCGGTGTGGTGTTGTGTGGTGTAATGTGGTGCAGTGTGGTGTGGTGTGGTGTGGTGTAGTGCGGTGTGGTGTTGTGTGGTGTAATGTGTTGTAGTGTAGTGTGGTGTGGTGTAGTGTGGTGTAATGTGGTCAAGTGTGGTGTGGTGTGGTGTAGTGTGGTGTAGTGTAGTGTAGTGTGGTGTAGTGTAGTGCGTGTGGTGTAGTGTATTGTGGTGTAATGTGGTGCAGTGTGGTGTGGTGTGGTGTGGTGTGGTATGCTGTGGTGTGGTGTGGTGTAGTGCGGTGTGGTGTTGTGTGGTGTAATGTGGTGAAGTGTGGTGTGGTATGCTGTGGTGTAGTGTGGTGTGGTGTAGTGTAGTGTAGTGTGGTGTGGTGTAGTGTAGTGCGTGTGGTGTAGTGTATTGTGGTGTAATGTGGTGCAGTGTGGTGTGGTGTGGTGTGGTGTGGTGTGGTGTGGTATGCTGTGGTGTGGTGTGGTGCAGTGTGGTGCAGTGTGGTGTGGTATGCTGTGGTGTGGTGTGGTGTAATGTGGTGCAGTGTGGTGTGGTGTAGTGTGGTGTGGTGTGGTGTAGTGTGGTGTAGTGTAGTGTAGTGTGGTGTAGTGTAGTGTAGTGTAGTGTGGTGTAGTGTAGTGTAGTGTGGTGTAGTGTAGTGTAGTGTAGTGTAGTGTAGTGTGGTGTAGTGTAGTGTAGTGTAAACCCTCACACAACACACTGCTACAAACAGGTTAAAGCTCTGACACAACAGCCCCCCTCCCCCCTCCCTACCAAGACCCCATTACATCTCTGGCCTGTGTTTCACCAGGTTCCATTCTACAGCCAGTACGGTGCTGTATTTTTGGTCGTAATGTTCAATGTTACACAGCACTTAACTGTATCCTATTTCCTCAGTACCCCCGTGTGGAGGCAGGCTGTGGTGTGTGGTGCGGGCGGGTGGCGCCCCCCAGTCGTTCTGGCTTTGGCTGCCTCAGCATGGTGCCGCAGTCAGCATTGTTGCATATTTAATGTCCCCCCCTCCCCCGCCCGGTACACCATCATCAATCCAGCCCTGCCTCACCTTCCCCTCGCAGGCTCACCACTACTACCGTCGCCTCACCTCAACCCATTCACCACTCTCTCTCTACCTCGCTCTGTCTCTCTCGCTCTCTCTCCCTCGCTGCCGTTATCTCTCAATTAAATTCAATTCAAGGGGCTTTATTGGAATGGAAACATATGTTAACATTGCCAAAGCAAGTGAAGTAGATAATAAACGTGAAATAAACAATAACACATTTTTAACAGTAAACATTACATTCACAAAAGTTTCAAAAGAATAAATACATTTCTAATGTCATATTATGTGCAAATAGTTAAAGTAAAATGCATTCGTAAAGTATTCAGACCCCTTCCTTTTTTCCACATTTTGTTACGTTACAGCCCTATTCTAAAATGGATTAAATACATTTTTCCTCATCAATCTACACACAATACCCCATAATGACAGTTTTTTAGTATTCAGACCCTTTGCTATTAGACTAAATAAAAAATACTCGAAATTGAGCTCAGGTGTGCCCTGTTTCCATTGCTCATCCTTGAGATGTTTTTACAACTTGATTGAAATCCACCTGGGGTAAATTCAATTGATTGGACATGATTTCGAAAGAACACCTGTATATATAAGGTCCCACAGTTGACAGTGCATGTCAGAGCAAAAACCAAGCCATGGGGTTGAAGGAATTGTCTGTTTAGCTCCGATACAGGATTGTGTCAAGGCACAGATCTGGGGAAGGGTACAAAAAAATGTCTGCAGCATTGAAGGTTCCAAAGAACATAGTGGCCTTCATCATTCTTAAATGGAAGAAGTTTGGAACCACCAAGACTCTTCCTAGAACTGATCCAAGCATCATGCTGTTGGGATGTTGTTCAGCGGCAGGGACTGGGAGACTAGTCAGGGTTGAGGGAAAGATGAACGGAGCAAAGTACAAAGAGATCCTTGATGAAAACCTGCTCCAGAGCGCTCAGGACCTCAGACTGGGACGAAGGTTCACCTTCCAACAGGACAACGACCCTAAGCACACAGCCAAGACAACGCAGGAGTGGTTATCCCCATCCAACCTGACAGAGCTTGAGAGGATCTGTAGAGAATAATGAGAGTGACAAGCTTGTAGCATCATACCTAAGAAGACTCGAGGCTGCTATCGCTGCCAAAGGTGCTTCAACAAAGTCCTAAGTGAATGGTCTGAATACTTATATAAATGTGATATTTCACTAATGTTTTATAAATTTGCAAAAAATTCTAAAATCCTGTTCTTGCTTTGTCATTATGAGGTGTTGTCTGTAGATTTATTTTTGATCTATTTTGGAGTAAGGCTGTAACGTAAAAGGTAAAGGGGTCTGAATACTTCCTGAATGCACTGTACATAAGGGAAAATATATATCTCTCTCTCCCTCTCCCTCGCTGCCATTCTCTCTCACTCCCTCGCTGCAGTTCTCTCTCAATTCAATTTCAATTTAAGGGCTTTATTGGCATGGGAAACATATGTTTGAATTCCCAAAGCAAGTGAAATAGATATTAAACAAAAGTGAAATAAACAATAAGAAATGTACAGTAAACATGACACTCACAAAGGTTCCAAAAGAATAAAGGCATTTCAAATGTTATAATGATTTGCAAATAGTTACAATGGTGTTTGTTCTTCACTGGTTGCCCTTTTCTTGTGGCAACAGGTCACACATAATGCTTCTGTGATTGCACACTGTGGTATTTCACCCATAGATATGGGGGTTTATCCAAATTGGATTTGTTTTCAAATTCTTTCTAATCTGAGGGAAGTATGTGTCTCTAATATGGTCATACATTTGGCAGGAAGTTAGGAAGTGCAGCTCAGTTTCCACCTCATTTTGTGGGCAGTGTGCACACAAACCTGTCTTCTCTTGGCAGCCAGTTCTGCCTATGGCAGCCTTTCTCAATAGCAAGGCTATGCTCACTGAGTCTGTACATAGTCAAAGCTCTCTGTAGGTGATGGCTTTGTTACGGAAGTTTTGGGAATTGCTTCCTTTTAGGTGGTTGTAGAATTTAACGGCTCTTTTCTGGATTTCGATTTTGGAATCGGCCTAATCTTTTTGCAGAGTTCTGCATGCAGAGTCTCAATTTGGTGTTTGTCCCATTTTGTGAATTCTTGGTTGGTGAACGGACACCAGACCTCACATCCATAAAGGGCAATGGGTTCTATAACTGATTCAAGTATTTTTTGCCATATCCTAATTTATGTTCCTTTTTAAGACTTAGAAGGCCCTTCTTGCCTTGTTTCTCAGATCGTTCACAACTTTGTGGAAGTTATCTGTGGCGCTGATGTTTAGTCCAAGGTATGTATAGTTTTTTGTGTGCTCTAGGGCAACAGTGTCTAGATGGAATTTGAATTTGTGGTCCTGGCAACTGGACCTTTTTTGGAACACCATTAATTTAGTCTTACTGAGATTTACTGTCAGGGCCCAGGTCTGACAGAATCAGTGCAGAAGATCTAGGTGCTGCTGTAGGCCCTCCTTGGATGGGGACAGAAGCACCAGATCATCAGCAAACAGTAGACATTTGACTTCAGATTGTAGTAGGGTGAGGCCAGGTGTTGCAGACTGTTCTAGTGCCCTCTCCAATTCATTGATATATATGTTGAAGAGGGTGGGGCTTAAGCTGCATCCCTGCCTCAACCCATGGCCCTGTGGAAAGAATGTGTGTGATTTTTGCCAATTTTAACTGCACACTTGTTGTTTGTGTACATGGATTTTATAATATTGTATGTTTTTCCCCCAACACCACTTTCCATCAATTTGTATAGCAGACCCTCATGCCAAATTGAGTCAAAAGCTTTTGTGAAATCAAGAAAGCATGAGAAGACTTTGCCTTTGTTTTGGTTTGTTTGTTTGTCAATTAGTGTGTGCAGGGTGAATACGTGGTCTGTCGTACAGTAATTTGGTAAAAATACAATTTGACATTTGCTCAGTACATTGTTTTCACTGAGGAAATAAGTCTGATGTTAATGATAATGCAGAGGATTTTCCCAAGGTTGCTGTTGATGCATATCCCACAGTAGTTATTGGGGTCAAATTTGTCTCCACTTTTGTGGATTGGGGTGATCAGTCCTTGGTTCCAAATATTGGTCTCTCTCTCTCTCTCTCTCTCTCTCTCTCTCTCTCTCCCTCTCTCTCTCTCTCTCTCTCTCTCTCTCTCTCTCTCTCTCTCTCTCTCTCTCTCTCTCTCTCTCTCTCCCTCTCCTAACCCCTCTGTCTGTCCTTCCCTCCCTCCTCCCCTCTCTCTGTCTCACTACTCTCTGTCTCTGATATTACCTCTGACCATGCACCCATTTCTCTCTAAAATGTATCTGTCTGTAGGGTGACCTTTCACTGTTCAAATCAACATCCACCAGGCCACAATAAATTGTCCTTAAACATTAACACACTATGGGCACCCACTTACACACACATACAGTAGACTCCTGTTGACTCACTGAGCTCTCTTACTGTAAACTCACTGAGCTCTCTTACTGTAAAATCACTGAGCTCTCTTACTGTAAACTCACTGAGCTGTCTTACTGTAGACTCACTGAGCTCTCTTACTGTAAACTCACTGAGCTCTCTTACTGTAGACTCACTGAGCTATCTTAATGTAAACTCACTGAGCTCTCTTACTGTAGAATCAAAGAGCTCTCTTACTGTAAACTCACTGAGCTCTCTTACTGTAGACTCAATGAGCTCTCTTACTGTAAACTCACTGAGCTCTCTTACTATAGACTCACTGAGCTCTCTTACTGTAAACTCACTGAGCTCTCTTACTATAGACTCACTGAGCTCTCTTACTGTAAACTCACTGAGCTCTCTTACTGTAGACTCACTGAGCTATCTTAATGTAAACTCACTGAGCTCTCTTACTGTAGAATCAAAGAGCTCTCTTACTGTAAACTCACTGAGCTCTCTTACTGTAGACTCAATGAGCTCTCTTACTGTAAACTCACTGAGCTCTCTTACTATAGACTCACTGAGCTCTCTTACTGTAAACTCACTGAGCTCTCTTACTATAGACTCACTGAGCTCTCTTACTGTAGACTCACTGAGCTCTCTTACTGTAAACTCACTGAGCTCTCTTACTGTAGACTCAATGAGCTCTCTTACTGTAAACTCACTGAGCTCTCTTACTGTTGTCTCACTGAGCTCTCTTACTGTCGACTCACTGAGCTATATTACTGTAAACTCACTGAGCTCTCTTACTGTAGACTCACTGAGCTCTCTTACTGTAGACTCACTGAGCTCTTTTACTGTAAACTCAGTGAGCTCTCCTACTGTAGACTCACTGAGCTCTCTTACTGTAGACTCACTGAGCTCTCTTACCGTAGACTCACTGAGCTTTCCCAGAGTGCATTGCAGTAAGGTCATCTCTGATGTGTCTTTTCATGCATTTCTGATCCAGATTGTCTCTGACTGGCTAGACTAATTTCTCTGTACTGACCAGGAAACAGTCAGTCGGTTGTCTCTTTGGTTTCTGTCACGAATGCCACTTTGGGACAGCAATGGCTCCTGTCCTTTTCGAAGTTGAAAGATCTCTGACCAACTCCAATCTGTAGCTTTGTACAAGAGTGATCATCAGCTAAACAATTACAGTGTATAACTACACCCAGATGAGGTCAAGCACTGTAACTGTACCCAAAACAGGCTTGAACCTCCTCAAAACACAGGTAACTGTGTTCAAAAAGGTGAAGTGTCTACTGTCCATCCACACCAGGCTAAATGACTATGCCCAAAACAGTGTAATTACTTACAGCCACACTGTGACCATGCACAGATCTGGTGTTAAAGCTACAGCACCAGTCTCAGCTCAGTTTCGGATCCTTGCTCTCCCTGCCTGCTGCTGGAGCCCATGGTAGGTATCCATTAGTAAGCATTTGTTCACTGCACCATTTACTGGAAACTGCTGTCTGTGTGAGTCTCTGTCGCCCAACACACAAATTAGTTCTCATTCCTGTTTTTTTTAAGTTACAAAAAATCTAAGGGGCAAGAAAGGGGGAAATGTAAAATGAGGTATTCTGTGACCATCGGAGTATGACAGACACCTCTGTTTCTTTTTAGAAAGGTAGAAATAAATGAGATAAATTACATCCTAATATATTCAGACCAGTTGAAAAGTGCTGACTCTGATTCTCTGCACCTACATAAGAGCCTCTGCAGTACGAGGCGGATTGGACTCAACCGAACCAGAACGGAGTGGAAAACTGCATATGCCATCTCTTTAAATACTCACACAGATACACAGACAGGAACACGAAAGAACACACACACACACACACACACACACACACACGCATGTAAACATTCAACAAAAGCACACACACAAACAGCTGCACACACACGGCTGACATGCAGGCAGTATTCAGATTCTTTCTAAGGTCAGGGGTCTCTGTAATAAATTCTCATGTAAATTTGTTAATTCTACATATTTAGAGCTCTGTGTTTTCTTGTTAGTGTGACTTTGGGTTGTCTGTGTCCACATGCGCTGGTTTCTCTCCTACCTGGGATACATACTTCTTTACATTCCATAGTTACTCTTGTTCATATGGACGCATAAAGAAGTATGTCCCCCAAGCAGGTAATGGTCCTTTTTTGCGCATTGGTTTCGCTCCACCTTTTCTGCTCTCTCTCTCTCTGCTGAATCAGGGTCCCAGGCCGACCCTTCCCATGTGACAACCCCCCTCCCCACCACAAGGGTCCCAGTGGGAGAGAAGAATATACACCCATCCCCTCCGCCACCCCCACACTCAAATCCCAAAGGCATTTATTCAGAAGAATCTGAGCAATCAGCTTTTACGATTCTCCAACTTTTTCTTTTTGTTTTTACTGTCTGTGGTGTACATGAACAAATCTCCTTCTTTCAGTTTAATCCATTAGCAGTGCTAGAGATATTGGAAAGTCACTCAAACAATTCAGCCGCCACAGTTTTGTCCCGTTATGAGGTTCAATTACTTAACTGGTCAAACCATTAACGCTTCTTTCCTCTGTGGAATTTGACACCTCATTTCTCACAGATAAACCTTTTAAACTGTCACAACGCATTGGAGCATAACCAATAACCGTAAATGAAAAATCATCAAGGACATTATTTTCTTTACTTCGCCACTTCCATATGTCTACATTGTCTTTTTAATTCTAGTAATCATTAACAATTACGTTACCATTATAAACCATGATTTTCAATTTCATTTTCCCTCACAAAAACCTGCATTGGCGTAAATAAATGTTGCAAACTCTGTAGACTGCCGCATGCTAGTTTGAAATAAGGAGCAGTTTTTTGTACGCAATTCACCTTGACTGTGTCACACTTAGAGGTGCAGCTGCATCAGAGGGGAGAGAGAGATAGAGAGAGAGAGAGAGAGAGAGAGAGAGAGAGAGAGAGAGAGATCTAGCTCTTACCTAGCTGATAGCTGTCAGGTAGTTTCTCCGGCTTCAGATGGGCCAATGAGGAGTAAAACAATAAAGCAAGGGAGACGAAGACGAGGAAGAAGACAGAATACGAGGAAGAAGACAGAATACTAGGAAGAAGACAGAATACGAGGAAGAAGACAGAATACGAGGAAGAAGACAGAAGACGAGGAAGAAGACAGAAGACGAGGAAGAAGACAGACTACGAGGAAGAAGACAGAAGACGAGGAACAAGACAGAAGTGCTTTTCTTCCCTCTCAGTCAGTGTCCATGTGCTGCCTCTGCAGTCTCTCTCTCACACAGACAACCACACACGCCTTCTCCCTCTAACAACCCCCTTTCCCCCTCTCTCTGACAATCCCCCCTTCTCTCTCTCTCTATCTCTCTCTCTCTCTGTTTCTCTGTCTCTCTGTCTCTCTCTCTCTCTCTCTCTCTCTCTCTTCAACAAAAACTTTTACTCCAATGCAGAGCGCCCCTTATCCCACTGATCTACACCTTTTCAGGTACTGAAATAGTCACTCTCACCCTCCCCTCATCTCTCTCATCGTCGCACCTCCATCCCTCTCTCTCTCTCTGTGGTATTGAGACTATACTTAACACTGCCCACTCCTCTATGTTGTCTCCCTCTCTCTCTCTCTCTCTCTCTCTCTCTCTCTCTAGCTCTCTCTCTCTCTCTCTCTCTCTCTCTCTCTCTCTCTCTCTCTCTCTCTCTCTCTCTCTCTCTCTCTCTCTCTTTCCCTGATCTCTAAAGATCCTGTAACAATGTGGTCCTGGCGGGATGAGCAGATAGTGATGATGAGATTGACTGGCAGGCTATTATGGTCAGGTGTGGAGCGAGCAGTATATGGATACATTACTGTATAGATACATTACTATATAGATACATTACTGTATAGATACATTACTATATAGATACATTACTGTATAGATACATTACTATATAGATACATTACTATATAGATACATTACTATATAGATACATTACTATATAGATACATTACTATATAGGTACATTACTGTCTAGGTGCAGTACTGTATATTTGCAGTACTGTATAGGTACATTACTGTCTAGGTGCAGTACTGTATATTTGCAGTACTGTATAGGTACATTACTGTCTAGGTACATTACTGTATTGGTACATTACTGTAAAGGTGCATTACTGTAAAGGTGCATTACTGTCTAAGTACATTACTGTAAAGGTGCATTACTGTCTATGTATATTACTGTATAGGTACATTACTGTATATATGCAGTACTGTCTAGGTACATTACTGTATAGGTACATTACTGTATAGGTACATTACTGTAAAGGTGCATTACTGTATATGTACATTACTGTAAAGGTACATTACTGTATAGGTACCTTACTGTAAAGGTGCATTACTGCAAAGGTACATTACTGTATAGGTACATTACTGTAAAGGTGCATTACTGTCTAGGTACATTACTGTATAGGTACATTACTGTATATGTGCAGTACTGTATTGGTACATTACTGTATAGGTACATTACTGTAAAGGTGCATTACTGTCTAGGTACATTACTGTATTGGTACATTACTGTATAGGTACATTACTGTAAAGGTGCATTACTGTCTAGGTACATTACTGTATTGGTACATTACTATCTAGGTACATTACTGTATAGGTACATTACTGTGTGTGTGTGTTTGTGTGTGTGTGTGTGTGTGTGTGTGTGTGTGTGTGTGTGTGTGTGTGTGTGTGTGTGTGTGTGTGTGTGTGTGTGTGTGTGTGTGTGTGTGTGTCTGTGGGTGCCCTTGTTGGCTGAGTGAACCTCATTCACCTGAGACCCTCCCCCCTCCCAGCAGTGTGATCCAGAAGGCCCCACCCCCACCCTGTCCCTTCAGATCAATACCCATTTATAGGAACATGCAGAAAGGCTGACTTGCAGGTTTAATAAATGGAAGCATTGCTAACGTCAGTCTTCTAATGAAGCCTCTGAGAGGGGTGTTAAGTAAACATATTGGCGGGGGAGCCTGTGTGTGTGTGTGTGTGTGTGTGTGTGTGTGTGTGTGTGTGTGTGTGTGTGTGTGTGTGTGTGTGTGTGTGTGTGTGTGTGTGTGTGTGTGTGTGTGTGTGTGTGTGTGTGTGTGTGTGACCATGTGTGTGTATGTTTGTGTGGTCAGATGGTAAACAGCCATTGCTCTGCCTGAATTTTCCCTACAGACCCTACAGACCACTGTTGATAACAGCCTGATTCAATGACAGACAGAGAGGGTGAGACATGAGAATACAAGGGGACAGACAGAGAGAGAGAGAGAGAGAGAGAGAGAGAGAGAGAAAGAAAGAAAGAAAGAAAGAAAGAAAGAAAGAAAGAAAGAAAGAAAGAAAGAAAGAAAGAAAGAAAGAAAGAAAGAAAGAAAGAAAGAAAGAAAGAAAGAAAGAAAGAAAGAAAGAAAGAAAGAAAGAAAGAAAGGCTGTAGTGTTCCTGTGCTGTTTCTAGTCTAAATTAGGTGCGATAAGAAAGCAGCAGCCACCGCCACAGTGACTGACGACCCAACATGCACTGCCAAACTTCCAGGAAGCTTCTTTACCTGTGAGCGGCGGCCATTAGCCATGACAAATAATTACAGCCCCACTCCTAGAGGTCGCTCAGAGGAGGAACATCATGGGGTTGAGACCGAAACATTATGGATTCACTAAACATGACATGGAGGACTGAAGCTCAGGGCGACTAATGGCAATGTTGGAGGGAAATTGAATGCACTGTCTAATTCAGTAGATACATTTTTTACCTTAAAAAGATTGAACTGGATCATAAGCACTTATACATTCGTAACATATTGTTTATGAAATGGTACACAATTGTACACAATTTTTTGTGACCCGTTTTGGCTCATGAGCGCTACTTTCAAAACTACTGGCTGAAATTATTCAAAACCTTTATAACACATCTTTTAGGCAGATGTTGTAATGAACGATGTTTACAACTGTATCTACGATTCATGAATAAATGGCTAAATAGAAACTATTTGGAGACTTAAATATACTGGCAGAAATAATCAATGAATGTATACACTGTTCTCTAGACTGTTCTCTAGACTGTTCTCTAGACTCTTCTCTAGACTGTTCTCTAGACTGTTCTCTAGACTGTTCATAGAAGAAAGTGGAAATATGACACAAATGCGACAATGGACATGAGATCAAGGAGCAGTTAGGAGGAGGAGGATGAAGAGGAAGAGGAGGAGGAGGAGGAGGGGGGGGGGGGGAGAAGGAGGAGGAGGAGGAAGAGGAGGAGAAGGAGGAGGAGGAGGAGGAGGAGGAGGGGGAGGAGGAGGGGGGATAGGATAAAGAGAGAGAGACAGGGGGAGCCTAGGCAATGTAAATGTATGTACTTTACGTTGACTTTGTATTAAACTCAACCTTACATCCTGTATGCAGTGTGTCTCACCTTATCAGCATCCCCAGAGACAAATACAGTATGTGCATTAGTATACAGTATGGAAGTGCAGTGTTGTCAGAGTCTTCACGGTGGGACCTTGCTTCTACAGGACTGCTGCGTACATTAGCCAAGCCTGCCCAGTAATTAAACTAAAAGTCTCCCCCATAAATCACATCGCTTCACTCCTCTCTCTCTCTACCTCCCCAGTTCCCCTCAACATCCACCATAGAATGCATGCTTGTGTAAATCACCATGGCCTGGGACAGGGATAGTATCTGTATAGTAACCTCCTTACCCCATCCACACACCCTGTCCTGTATACGCTCCTTTTCACAGAAAGAGACTCATTACCTTTAGTCCTCTAACCAGTGATGTGGTTGAGGAGGAGGGCTCACTAGTCAAAACAAAGATTACAGGATTAGTGTTGTGTATTCAAGCCCCTCAACAACTGGACAAGGATACCCATAATCAGGTCCATCCATTTGTCTAAGTATTCATATTAATCCTGGAATCAATCTCTTTGATTTAATATTTTTGGACAGCACCTGCTGCTTCATGTTCTCCAAGGCGAGGTAGAGAGAGAGATTTAAAAAAACGTTTAGAGAGTGTCTGTCAGAGATTCAAACAGCTGCTTGTATGTGTATGATAGGCCGCAACAGACTGTCGCTCCAGCAGCACCTCTGTCACCCGATCTCCCCCAGTACCAGACCAGAACCTGTCAAACTCAGGCGCTTGACAGACAGACAGCTGACAATGCTGATTGCCCTGCTGGTATCTGGTATCACAGTAAAATGTGCAAAGTCAAAGACACGTCTGCCCAGTTTGGAACCTTGCCCCCACCTTCACCTCCTTCTCTCTCTCTTTCTCTCCTCTCCTGAAAGTGACACATGCCTCTGTTCTGTCTATAGATAGTCCACTAGGTTCTCTGGGAAAGGCCAGTCCCATGACTAGCCTCACATTCACTAGTGTAATTTAACCCTGCAGTGCCAGTCTCAGACCACTATGAACCACTAAAACCTCACCTGTCTCCTTCAAACCACAGACATGTCCTTTAGAGTCACAAGTAGTCCGTCAAGCAGTCGTATCCATGACCGTCTAGAGAACTGAATCCTGATATGTCATGATGCCATGTCATGACCGTCAAGCAGTCGTATCCATGACCGTCTAGAGAACTGAATCCTGATATGTCATGATGCCATGTCATGACCGTCAAGCAGTCGTATCCATGACCGTCTAGAGAACTGAATCCTGATATGTCATGATGCCATGTCATGACCGTCAAGCAGTCGTATCCATGACCGTCTAGAGAACTGAATCCTGATATGTCATGATGCCATGTCATGACCGTCAAGCAGTCGTATCCATGACCGTCTAGAGAACTGAATCCTGATATGTCATGATGCCATGTCATGACCGTCAAGCAGTCGTATCCATGACCGTCTAGAGAACTGAATCCTGATATGTCATGATGCAGCAAAAGTGTCCTTATTGCATTGGAAGTGTAAATGCAAGGATGTTTGATAAAACAACAAAAAATAAAACTGTGATTAAAAATAATTATGTGAATTGTAGTAAAAAAAAATACCAAAACAGCAATGATAGCTAATTAGTCCATGAGGATAGCTAATTAGTCCATGAGTGCACTATAAGAGAATTAAAGGCCAGAAATAGTTAAGCTTGCTGGTTTATTTGTAATGTTTCTGTTAACCCTTGACCTTGTAGAGAGTTGAAATACTCCCTCTGGCTCACTCTCTTAAGAATGCATGGCAGTCATTCACTGGGGTTCACACACTGCAGCTGTAGCCTCACTGCTAACGCTAAAGCAACTTTGACAAGAGGAGGACGCTGGAGTAGACAGCAGCTCAATGCTCCGTGCCCTGTCGCTGTGGAACTGTGTCAGAAAAAACTGCACTGAGGAGGCAGCTGAGCTGTCAGACTGACACAGAATCTAGATACACACACACATTACCCACATACACTACGCATGTACAAACAGAGACAGTATAGACATACAGTATATTACATACAGTATATTACATACAGTACATTCATACAGTATATTACATACAGTGCATGGAGCACATACCGGTGTGACGGTGATCTGGTGGGGTGGTGGCCGTGTGGTGTCCGGCTGGTGGGGTGGTGGCCGTGCGGTGTTGCTGCTTCAGGCAGTGTCCGGCTGGTGGGGTGGTGGCCGTGCGGTGTTGCTGCTGCAGGCAGTGTCCGGCTGGTGGGGTGGTGGCCGCATGGAGTGGCTGCTGCAGGCAGTGTCCGGCTGTTCCCTGGTAGCTGAATCAGCGATGGAGAGTTTAGGGATGCGGAGAGAAGAGAAGAGGAGAGGAGGGTCATGGTAGCTGCTGCTTCTCTCACACCGGATGGGAGGAATAGGAAGAACTATGGAAAATCTAAAGACTTGAACCATTCTTCTAAGAGGACTTTATATAAACTGATGATGTGGCGTTCAAATGCATCAACTCACAGCCGCCTATCCCTCCCTATCTGGCCATGCAAAGTTGGACTGAGAAAGCCTCCTCAAATAGAAGGAGCAGAGAATGTGGACTGTGTGCTGACAGAGCTGAAGGACACATTAAGAAGAGTGACGGAGGGAGGGAAGGAGGGAGGGAGGGAAGGAGGGAGAGAGAGAGAGAGAGAGAGAGAGAGAGAGAGAGAGAGAGAGAGAGAGGGAGGGAGGTAGGGAGGGAGGGGGAGAAAGAGAGAGAGAGAGAGAGAGAGAGAGAGAGAGAGAGAGAGAGAGAGAGAGAGAGAGAGGGAGTGAGGATAGTGAAGGAGACAATAGATGATAAGATAAGTAGAAGAAAGAAAGAAAGAAAGAAAGAAAGAAAGAAAGAAAGAAAGAAAGAAAGAAAGAAAGAAAGAAAGAAAGAAAGAAAGAAAGAAAGAAAGAAATGTACCCTACATTTTGCCTCAACGGCATGTTGGAGAGACAAAAAGTGCATAGCCTCTCAGCTGTCCGTCCTTTCCCCTCTTTCTCGACACTGACCCCCCATATTCCACAACGCCACTGTGCACACATCCAGAGGTCACCCTCGATCAACCTCCAAAGCACGGATGAATAAAAAAATTATATTTCTATCCCATCACATGGAGACATCAGAGGAAAGGCTTTAGAAGAAGATAAAAAAGTAAGCAAAGTCTTTAGAAAACAACCCTGTCACCTGATGATGCCCTGGAAGAGTGGATGAATGAATACATAAACATTGATTTTGAAATGAAAAGTGGAAAAGTGGACATCGTGAAGAACGATATGGACAAACTCAGGGAGAGAATGGAAGGGCAGCGTGATCGGAGTAACCCCCCACCGTCCAGGAGCTTATATACCCAGGTAGGAACGGCAGACATGCGCGCCGCCTGTTCCCCCACGCAGCCTGACCTTATTTAGTGAAGCGTGGCAAAAAATAGCCTGTAAAGTGCTGAGCGTCCCGAGAAAAGGGCTTCTGTTAGTAGGATGGACAGGATGGAGTGGCTGTTCCAATCAGTCTCTCTGTCGATTGACTACTCCACCCTGTCCTCCTCCACTCCACCCTGTCCTCCTCCACTCCACCCTGTCCTCCTCCACTCCACCCTCCTCCTCCACTCCACCATGTCCTCCTCCACTCCACCCTCCTCCTTCCCTTTTCTTTTTTCTTACTGTCATCACCCTTTCCTCCTCACTCTTGTGTCTAACCCAGACCCACCATATCCCAGCCCACCCCAGCCCACCCCAGCCCACCCCAACTCACCCCAACTCACCCCAGCTCAGCCCTGCCTGACCCAGCCCACACCCTCCACCTTCCCCTGCCCCCTGCATCCTGCCCAATCTCCCTGGGTATTTTTAGCCTGCCCAAATGAAGAGTTGTGTGGCCTTTCACCCACTGCCCTGTCCCCCTAGTCCCAGCCCTCAGCCCTGACCCCCTGCAGATTGGGAGGCACTATAGGCCTCTGCTAGGTATGGATAGGAGTAGCTACTCATAGGGAGAGAGAGGGAGGGAGCCGGGGGAAAGTCCCTAACATGATGTGTGCAGTGTGTGTCAGTATGTATAGGTGCAGGATATTTTTTAACAAACCACTTTATATTGGTGTGTAGATGGCATTGCAATCTTTGCAGTTTCTATGATCAGAAGGGTGTTTCTGAGCAGATGCAATGAGAGGTTCAGGGAGATGGAGGGAGATGTTCAGGGTGATGGAGGGGGAGGGTCAGGGAGATGGAGGGAGAGGTTCAGGGTGATGGAGGGGGAGGGTCAGGGAGATGGAGGGAGAGGTTCAGGGATGAGTGCAAGAAAGAATAATTAGGCTGTGCTGTAGGATGAAGTAATAAACCAGATCAAACCAAATCACAGTCGGCTACCATGGGAACAAACTGCCAAGTGGAGAGCAAACACCAAATCACAGTCGGCTACCATGGGAACAAACTGCCAAGTGGAGAGCAAACACCAAATCACAGTCGGCTACAATGGGAACAAACTGCCAAGTGGAGAGCAAACACCAAATCACAGTCGGCTACCATGGGAACAAACTGCCAAGTGGAGAGTCTGAGGATGAAAAAATGGTAATGGTAATGGTGATAGTATTGGTCATTGTAATGTTAATGGTAATGGTGATGGTGATAGTATTGGTCATTGTAATGTTAATGGTAATGGTGATGGTGATAGTATTGGTCATTGTAATGTTAATGATACTGGTGATGGTGATGGAAATGGGCTCCATACTACACATGTAATTGAACAGTGCTGTATGTCTATTGGTCAATGTGTCAAGGATGACAAGCCAAAGGAAACAGATGGTGTCTGTCCCAGGGGTTGGGACTGAACCACAGAGGTTAAAATGGACCCTCAGTAAAGGAAACAGATGGTGCCTGTCCCAGGGGTTAGGACTGAACAACAGAGGTTAAAATGGACCCTCAGTAAAGGAAACAGATGGTGCCTGTCCCAGGGGTTAGGACTGAACAACAGAGGTTAAAATGGACCCTCAGTAAAGGAAACAGATGGTGCCTGTCCCAGGTGTTAGGACTGAACCACAGAGGTTAAAATGGACCTTCAGTAAAGGAAACAGATGGTGCCTGTCCCAGGGGTTAGGACTGAACCACAGAGGTTAAAAGGGACCTTCAGTTATATGCTGTTGGCAGGCTATTCAGTTTCTCCTCATCTAAACTGGGGGTGCTCCATCCATGCAGCACAGAGACAGAGGTTGTGTCCCAGATGGCACCCTATTCCCTATATAGTGCACTACTTTTGACCAGGGATCCCCCCATAGGGATCTGGTCAAATGTGGTGCACAATGTAGGAAATAGAGTACCATTTGGGACACAGTCAGAGAGCTGTTAGTGTTGGCAGACCAGCGCACCGAGGTACCTCATACTGATTCTAGACCAGCATTTAACCCTTCCTTAATACTGTAAGGACAACAATCCATCTGGTCCTGGATCAGTGTTCATGTTTATGGGGCACTTAGTTTGGAACCACTAAAAGTGTATGATGGTGCAGACAGACAGACAGACAGACAGACAGACAGACAGACAGACAGACAGACAGACAGACAGACAGACAGACAGACAGACAGACAGACAGACAGACAGACAGACAGACGTGGGATGCCATGAACAATGTTACATTTATTTATTTTATTTATTTTATTTCACCTTTATTTAACCAGGTAGGCCAGTTGAGAACAAGTTCTCATTAACAACTGCGACCTGGCCAAGACAAAGCAAAGCAGTGCGACAAAAAACAACACATGAGAATAAACAAATGTACAGTTGTCAGGCTCTGGCCATAGAGAAGCCTATTTGCTTCTCTATGTAGTTATGGTCAGAGTCTGACAGTGTCTTTCTTTTCTGTTTCTGTGTGGGTTTTGGGTGGATCCCTAATTAGAGGCAGCTGCACCGCATTGTCTCTAATTAGGGATCTTTTATATGTTAGTCTGTCATTCACTCTGGTGTGGGTCGTTGTCGTATTATGTCGCAGTCACGGTGAATTAAGTGTGCCTTTTTTACGTCCGTTCATTTCGTGTTTGTTTTGAAACGTGACGTTTGTCTATCGTTTTTGTGTTGTATAGTTCGTTCATTTGTAAGATTTATTATACATAGTATTTATAAATAAATGTCGAACTACATAGTCTCTGCACCCTCTCGTGACAACAGTCAATAACACAATAGAGAATCTATATACAGAGTGCAAACGTAGTGCAAAATGCAGAAAGGTTAGGAAGGTAGGACAATAAATAGGCCATAGTGGCGAAATAAGTTACAAATTAGAATTAACACTGGAGTGATAGATGTGCAAATGATGATGTGCAAATAGAGATACTGGAGTCCAAAATGAGCAAAAATAATAAATATGGGGATGAGGTAGTAGGATGGGCTAATTACAGAAGGGCTATATACAGGTGCTGTGATCGATAAGCAGCTCTGACAGCTGATGCTTAAAGTTAGTGAGGGAGATAGGAATCTCTAGCTTCAAGGATTTTTGCAATTCGTTCCAGTCATTGGCAGCAGAGAACTTGAAGGAATGGCGGCCAAAGGAGGTGTTGGCTTTGGGGGTGATCAGTAAAATATACCTGCTGGAGCGCATGCTACGGGTGGGTGTTGCTATGGTGACCAGCGAGTTGAGATAAGGCAGGGATTTACCTAGCAAAGACTTATAGATAACCTGGAACCTGTGGGTTTGGCGACGAATATGTAGTGAGGGCCAGCCAACAAGAGCATACAGGTCGCAGTGGTGGGTGGTATATGGGGCTTTGGTAACAAAACCGATGGCACTGTGATAGATTGCATCCAATTTGCTGAGTAGAGTGTTGGAGGCTATTTTGTAAATGACATCACCAAAGTCAAGGATCGGTAGGATAGTCAGTTTTACAAGGGCATGTTTGGCAGCATGAGTGAAGGAGGCTTTGTTGCGAAATAGGAAGCCGATTCTAGATTTAATTTTGGATTGGAGATGGTTTATGTGAGTCTGGAAGTTAAGTTTACAGTCTAACCAGGTGCCTAGGTATTTGTAGGTGTCCACATATTCTAAGTCAGACCCGTCAAGAGTAGTGATGATAGTCTGGTGGGGGGGTGCGGGCAGCGTTCGATTGAAAAGCATGCATTTAGTTTTACTAGCATTTAAGAGCAGTTGGAGGCCACTGAAGGAGTGTTGTATGGCATTGAAGCTTGATTGAAGGTTAGTTAATACAGTGTCCAAAGAGGGGCCAGATGTATACAGAATGGTGTCGTCTGCGTAGAGATGGATCAGAGAGTCACCAGCAGCGAGAGCGACATCGTTGATGTATATAGAGAATAGGGTTGGCCCAAGAATTGAACCCTGTGGCACCCGCATAGAGACTGCCAGAGGATCGGACAATAGGCCCTCCGATTTGACACACTGAACTCTGTCTGAGAAGTAGTTGGAGAACCAGGCAAGGCAGTCACTTGAGAAACCAAGGCTGTTGAGTCTGCCAATAAGAATGCAGTGATTGACAGAGTCGAAAGCCTTGGCCAGGTCGATGAAGACGGCTGCACAGTACTGTCTTCTATCGATGGTGGTTATGATATTGTTTAGAACCTTGAGCGTAGCTGAGGTGCACCCATGACCAGCTCGGAAACCAGACTGCATAGCAGAGAAGGTACGGTGGGATTCGAAGTGGTCCGTGATCTGTTTATTAACTTGGCTTTCGAAGACTTTAGAAAGGCAGGGCAGGATGGATATAGGTCTATAACAGTTTGGGTCTAGAGTGTCTCCCCCTTTGAACAGGCTAGTAATAGGGGTTGCAAAAATATTGGCATATAATTTTAGAAAGAGAGGGTCCAGATTGTCTAGCCCAGCAGATTTGTAAGGGTCCAGATTTAGCAGCTCTTTCAGAACATCAGCTGTCTGGATTTGGGTGAAGGAGAAGCGGGGGGGGGCTTGTGCATGTTGGTGCCGGGGTTACAGAGCTGTTGGCCGGGGTAGGGGTAGCCAGGTGGAAAGCATGGCCAGCCGTAGCAAAATGCTTATTGACATTTTCGATAATCGTGAATTTATCGGTGGTGACAGTGTTTCCTAGCCTCAATGCAGTGGGCAACTCGGAGGAGATGCTCTTATTCTCCATGGACTTTACAGTGTCCCAGAACCTTTTGGAATTAGTACTACAGGATGCAAATTTCTGTTTGAAAAAGCTGGCCTTTGCTTTTCTAACTGACTGTGTGTATTTGTTCCTGACTTCCCTGAAAAGTTGCATATCGCGGGGACTATTCGATGCTAATGCAGTGCGCCACAGGATGTTTTTGTGTTGGTCAAGAGCAGTCAAGTCTGGGGTGAACCAAGGGCTATATCTGTTTTTAGTTCTAAGTTTCTTGAAAGGGGCATTCTTATTTAGGATGGTGAGGAAAGCACTTTTAAAGAACAACCAGGCATCCTCTACTGACGGGATGAGGTCAATATCCTTCCAGGATACCTGGGCCAGGTCGATAAGAAAGGCCTGCTCACAAAAGTGTTTTAGGGAGCGTTTGACAGTGATAAGGGGTGGTCGTTTGACCTCGGACCCATTACGAACGCAGGCAATGAGGCAGTAATTGCTGAGGTCCTGGTTGAAAACAGAGGAGGTGTATTTGGAGGGCAAGTTAGTCAGGATGATATCTATGAAGGTACCCATGTTTACGGATTTAGGGTTGTACCTGGTAGGTTCCTTGATCATTTGTGTAAGATTGAGGGCATCTTTCTTAGATTGAAGGACAGCCGGGGTGTTAAGCATATCCCAGTTTAAGTCACCTAACAGTACAAACTCTGAAGAGAGATGGGGGGCAATCAATTCACATATGGAGTCCAGGGTACAGCTGGGGGATGAGGGGGGTCTGTAACAGGCGGCAACAATGAGAGACTTATTTCTGGAAAGGTGGATTTTTAAGAATAGAAGCTCAAACTGTTTGGGCACAGACCTGGACAGTATGACAGAACTCTGCAGGTTATCTCTGCAGTAGATTGCAATGAAAACCAGGTGTGCGTAATGACAAGACAAAACCAATGGATAATGAAGGAGGGAACGGCAGTGGCTGGAAAGCTGGTGACGAAGAGCGCCGAAGCATGCCCGAACAAGGGGATGAGGCAACTTCGAAGGGAGTCGTGACAGTTGAAGGGTGTTACTGTCTATCCATAAATTAAACAAACAAGAAAATGGTGCCGTCTGGCTTGCTTAATATAAGGTGTTTGAAATGTATACTTTTATTTTTGATACTTAAGTATATTTTAGCAATTACATTTTCTTTTGATACTAAAGTATATTTTAAACCAAATACTTTTATACTTTTAGTTAAGTAGTATTTTACTGGGGGACATTCACTTTTAATTGAGTCATTTTATATGAAGGTATCTTTACTTTTACTCAAGTATGATAATTGGGTACTTTTTCCACCACTGCATACATTTGTGTGTGTTTTAGAGAAGACAAGTAAGTATGATGTTGTGTTTTTACACACACAGGTAAAGGGAAACTCTCTAACCATGTCCACCAGTGGAGGCTCCTTGAAGGGGAGGACCTTCCTCCTCAATGAATTTCAAAAAAAGAAAAATTCTAAAACATTGAAAAAGTTATTATTTTTAGATAAAACTATACGAAATATATTCACGTCACCAAATAATTGATTAAAACACACTGTTTTCCAATGAAGGTCTACAGTAGCCCCAACAGCACTCTGTAGGGTTGCACCATGGTCTAGCCGGAGGACAGATAGCTTCCGTCTTCCTCTTGGTATATTGACTTCAATACAAGGTTCTCATCCCCTTCCATAGACTTACACAGCAATTATGACAACTTCCGGAGGACGTCCTCCAACCTACCAGAGCTCTTGCAGCATGAACTGACATGTTTTCCACCCAATCTAGTTCTGAAAGCATAAGATAATGCTATCTGCAGTGCATAAAATGTGGTGAGTAGTTGACTCAAAGAGAGAGAAAGACAATAGTTGAACAGTTTTTAACAAATTAATTTCTTTAAAAATGAAGGAGAAGTGAGAGAGGGAGAGAGAGATTTTGTGATTTTCTTTTCACTTTCAGTTTCACTTACTTAGCTAGAAAATGCAGCTGACTAGTTTAGTTACTCAAACACCCGGCTCAAACAGAGGGATGCTATGTTAGCTAGCTGGCTATGACAACACTGGAACTCTTCCAAGTAAAGGTAAGCATTTTGTTTAATTAATTTATTGTCACCAGTGCCCGCCGGTTTAACTACTTACTGACTATACACTGTAACGTTACTGCATAATTGTAGCGGGTTTACTAACGCGTTAGCTCTATTAGCTATGTTGACTAGGACGTTACTTTAGCTAATATGGGGACAACAATGTAGGCTGTGTGTAGCGATTATGACATGGTTAGGCTTGAAAAGTTAGGCTTGCCTGGTCACATACAGCTGATGTCCACAAACGAAGGGAAAAGGTGAGAGGAGGAGAGTGCATATAGGCGAGAAGGAATAAAACGTGGCTGCTATGAAAGTAAACTGTGTTTATGCATGATCAGGGGTGTATTCATTCCATCAATTCTGTTGAAAAACGTTTCTTAAATGGAAGCAAACGAAACAGGGATAGAAAGACCTGATTTTTCCAATAGAAACTCTCATTTACAACTGTTGGACTAATGATTACACCCTAGATAAGCTAGATGCAGGCAAGAGTGTGCAAGGCGGTGTTGAATGTGTCACTGTCTGTCCATGTGTCACTGTCTGTCATCTCAAATGTTTCTCTCGACCTGTGTGCACCTACGTTGTAAACTTTCATAGGCTAGTTTGTAGCAACCTCATGATAGGTACAGGGTAAATTCGAGTATCATGTAGTAGCCTAAACCTATCAATGCTACCTTGAACTGGGTGAATGACAGTCATCCATAGAAATAAGACCATGCTCATGAAAAAAAATTGTTCCTCCCTAGGGCTGTTGCAGTGACCGTATTACCGCCACACTAGCGGTCACGAGTCATGATGGCAGTCAAATTCCACATGACCATTTAGTCAGGTAATTAGGCTTCTTCAAGCTGCCCAACTTTATGGAATACTCCACCGTCCCTTCAACCTTAGCCTGAGCCTAGAAAGGGTCCCTGTGCTGTGGAAAACATCCTGCCTCGTCCCAGTGCCCAACGAGGCACACCCCACTGTCCTGAATGACTTCAGACCTGTAGCGCTAACATCCCACATCATGAAGAACCTGGAAAGGTTAGTCCTCGCTTACCTCAGACCCCTGGTGTGTACATCACTGGACCCCCTGCAGTTTGCATACCAGCGCAACATCGGGGTGGATGATGCAATCATCTACCTTCTGCAGAGGGCCTACTCTCACCTGGACAACGCAGGTTGCACTGTGAGGGTTATGTTTTTTGACTTCTCCAGTGCCTTCAATACCAATAAGCCCCTGCTACTGGGTGAGAAGATGAGGAGGATGGAAGTGGAAGCACCCTTAGTCTCCTGGGTCACGGACTACCTGACCGGTAGGCCACAATTTGTGCGACTACAGAGCTGTGTGTCAGAACTGGCAGTGAGCAACAAAGGGGCCCCCCAGGGAACGGTCCTGTCCCCCTTCCTGTTCACCCTCTACACCTCAGACTTCAGATATAAATCTGAAACATGCCACCTACAGAAGTTCTCGGATGACTCCGCAATTGTAGGGTGCATCAGGGGTGGGCAGGAGGAGGAGTATAGGAGCACAATCAATTACTTTGTGTTGTGGTGTGAGCAGAACCACCTTCAGCTCAACATCAGCAAAACAAAGGAGATGGTGGTGGACTTCAGGAGAACCAAGGCCCAACTGACTGCAGTCCCTATACAGGGGATGGATGTGGAAATGGTTGGGTCATACAAGTTCCTGGGAGTCCATTTGGACAACAGGCTGGAATGGGCTGGTAACACCGGGGTCCTGTACAAAAAGGGCCAGAGCCGACTCTACTTTCTGAGGAGGCTCAGGTCCTTCAACGTGTGCAGCAAACTACGGCATACCTTCTACCAGTGCCATCTTTTTTGCAGTGGTGTGCTGGGGAGCCAACATTAAAGCCGGTGATGCTTCTCGGGTAAATAAGCTGATCAGGAAGGCTAGCTCTGTCCTGGGGATGAGCCTTGACACTAGAGGAGGTGGCGGAGAGACGGATCCTGGCCAAACTGCTGGCCATCATAGACAACGTCACACACCCTCTGCATGCCATGGTTATGATGCAGAGGAGCACCTTCAGTCACAGACTGATCCCACCACGGTGTGCCAGAGAGCGCTACAGGAGGTCCTTCCTGCTGTCGGCTATTAGACTATATAATGCCTCACCGGGGTGCCGTGTCGTCGGCAACATAGATCTGGAACTGTTGGGGTGCTAGGCCCTAGTTTAACAATTATGCATCCATCTGTGAGTAACTCTGGTCCGTAATCACTCATTTACTCAGGACCTATTTATTCATGCAGGTCTGTATATACATACTCATGTACAGTTGTTATATCATATCACGTGCAATATTGCAAGTAATTCTTGGACCTAACTTACGTAGTCATTCACTCAGGAATGCATATTAGTATCCTGTCAGTTTCACCTTTTCTCATTGCTTTTAGTATATCGAATGTGCAATACGTGCAGTTGTCTGTAAATCAACCCTGCGCACTAAAGACTGTATTTTAAGGGAATTACTATTATTACCCCAAATTATATCATACACACATTTAGCTATTTAAGTTTCTCTTCCTGTCATTTACCTGTACAGTTTATGTAAACATGCAAGTATTCACTTATATGTAAATATAACTGTATATTTACCTGTACAGCTAATTTAACCATGCAAAATATTCACTTACCTGTTCATTTGGCCAGTCTGTCTATTAAGTAAACTATTTTTACCCTCGCTCATATCATATGCATTTTTAGCTACTGAAGTATTTCTCTGCCATCGACCGTATAGTATAGTTAACCATTCAACATCAACCAATGTATAGTGTACATATTCAGCCAACCACTCATACTATGCAATGTCTTTTTATAGCTTTTTTTGCACTCCAGATATCTTGTATTTCTATACTTTTTCATACTGCCGCTCTATGTATCATGTATCGTGTATCTGTCTTTTGTGTACTTTCGTTGTGGCATTTTGCACCTGCCCTGTGTTTTGTTGTAGCTGCTTGACAAAGAAATTTCCCCCTCAGGGATCAATAAATCACCTACCTACCTACCTATATTTATTCTCAACTTTCCTAAAATAGTATAGCCTACCTGGCTATTTAAGTACATAGATGACATGTATACTTCCCTGTTGATCCTGTTTCCATACAGGTGCATGATAATGGTCCATTCTAAATCAAAACAAATGTCACACATATATTATTTAGTAAATGTAAAGACAAGATTAAATATAGAATAGTCTGATGGGGGACAATATTAGCCCATCACTTATGAATGATATATTATCACTGGTGAATGATATATTATCACTGGTGAATGATATATTATCACTGGTGAATGATGTCCAGAATAAAAAACTATGTATTTTTTGTGTGACCTTTACTTATCATAGTTGCACACCTCATGTAACCTAGCCCATAGGTCTATATGTTTTAATAAGGTTTGTATCACACACCTCATGTAACCTAGCCCATAGGTCTATATGTTTTAATAAGGTTTGTATCACACACCTCATGTAACCTAGCCCATAGGTCTATTTGTTTTAATAAGGTTTGTATCACACACCTCATGTAACCTAGCCCATAGGCCTATTTGTTTTAATAAGGTTTGTATCACACACCTCATGTAACCTAGCCCATAGGCCTATTTGTTTTAATAAGGTTTGTATCACACACCTCATGTAACCTAGCCCATAGGCCTATTTGTTTTAATAAGGATTGTATCCCACACCTCATGTAAGCTAGCCCATAGGCCTATTTATTTTAATAAGGTTTGTATCACACACCTCATGTAAGCTAGCCCATAGGCCTATTTGTTTTAATAAGGATTGTATCACACACCTCATGTAAGCTAGCCCATAGGCCTATTTGTTTTAATAAGGTTTGTATCACACACCTCATGTAACCTAGCCCATAGGCCTATTTGTTTTAATAAGGTTTGTATCACACACCTCATGTAACCTAGCCCATAGGCCTATTTGTTTTAATAAGGTTTGTATCACACACCTCATGTAACCTAGCCCATAGGCCTATATGTTTTAATAAGGTTTGTTTCACAACTAAAGCTGCCAAATAACTTCTTAAAATCTATCCCATCCCACAACTCTCCCAGACTATATTTTGAATATTTATTTGTCGAACAGAATAGAATAGGTCAACTTTTGTACTATGGGGGAAAGTAGATTGACATAAGTTAGTGCTTTTGCTGTTAGTTAGGCCTACTCATCTTGTTGGCTGTTCTTCCAATATCTTCAATTTGCACGTCGGAATTGGTTAAGGACACGCGCAGTTGTGTCCCCGATGTGTCTGTCTTCCCTTGTAGCTTATGAGAAAGACCCGATCACGTGACGGAGAGTCATGTGAGTGAGAGGCAGCACTCCGGGCCGCAAAAGGCCTGGGGTTTTAAAGGGTGCATTACGGCCACAAAGGGGACGCCGCCGTGAAATTAAAGGCATTAGCAAGTGCTTGTCAAATTGTGAATGAGAGACCATTTAAGTGTGTACAGCCTGCGCAAAAAACAATTGTGGAAATTCTAACCAAAAGGAAGAGAGACTGCAGATTCTTCAACCTCAGTTTATCATAAGATTTGAAAAACCCAGAGGAGTTAATAATACACTCAACAGTTCAGAGTTTAGAGTCTCAGCTTTTATAGAGAAGTCCAACCTCTTTGTCTATGTGGCAGTTAACAGATGTGTGCAAACAGGTGTGGGAACCATAGTGTATGAAAGGCGTTTAGGTTGTCTGTGCAGATTAAGATGGCTGACGTTACCACAGCTCTATTCTTCTGTTCCTTCCTGCAAGTTTCCACACAGATGAGTTCCTGTAGATAGTACAAACGGGATGTCACATACTGTAGTCGCACTCGGCTCTTACATGCGCGCCCAGATTTATGACTAAGTCACACAAGACAATCCTGCATCAGCAAAAAAACACTAGCTTACGTATATTAATGGACAGTAAAAACAGCATAGTGTGCCTAAATGTAATTTTTCCACCACACAATGCAGAGCTCATGCCTTTCAAGCAACTTTTTTCAAATCATCATTAGAGTCTCATCATGCAACCTTACAATGTATTAAAAATCTAAACATATAGCCCAATGTTTGTAGAACTACTAAAGTTACATTAATAACTCTAAATGAAGCATGTAGGAGTACATGTTTCTTTGTTTACTGCTAAACACAGAATAGCCACGTGTGCACTCCCTCAAATCATTTGGAGAAAATCTTTTGTTCAATGGTATTTTTCATACTATAAAATTATATAAAATAATGCCATGGATTTATAAGCAAATCTTGTCTGCTAAATTAACTAGTGTATCCCACAGCCATTTGGAATAGCCAGATCAGGACTTAACATAAGGACAACTCAGAGTATGCTATTCTGTTCTTCTGAAATAGACTACATATTCTTCATATCTGTCAGGCTCTGGCCATAAAGAAGCCTTATGCTTCTCTATACAGCCATGGTCAGAGTCTGACAGATCTATTATTTCTGTTTCTGTTGGTGGTTTGTGTTGGATCCCTAATTAGAGGCAGCTGCAGTGCATTGTCTCTAATTAGGGATCCTACATATGTTTGTATGTTCCACACTTGGGTCATTGTGTGTTTCCAGGTCACAAGTAAGTGTGTTACGTTGTTTGTTTACCCGTGTTTTGATTGCTAGTTCGTCATTTTTTAAGTGTTAAGAATTAAATAAATGTTGAACTATACCTGCCCTGCACCTTGGTCTCTCATTCCACCAACTCGTGACAGAATGACCCACCACTTTGAGACCAAGCAGCGCAACTGGGCTCAGGACAGAGAGGAGCCCGAAGGCAACCCCAATCATTTTTGGGGGGGGAGGGGCTATGGGGGTGGTCTGGTGGCGAGGAGGAAGCGCCAGCACCACTCTCCATGAGCGAGGCGGGAGCGAAGTGCCGTGAGGAGGTGAGCGTGGGGGAATGCAATGGAGGAGAATGGAGGGAGTTAAGGGAGCAATTGAGGCGAAGTTGGGAGGTGTGTAGGAGTCAGAGGAGGTAGCTGGAGTTAGGGGGGCCCAAAGTGAGCATCCCCAATCTGGGTCCGGTCGTCGGCTCTACTCCCATGCCAGAGCAGTCTGCTCCACCGGTGCCCAGAGTGGCTCTGGTCGTAGGCTTCACTCCCATGTCAGAGCAGTCCGCTCCACCGGTGCCCAGTCTGGGTCCGGGCGTCCGCTCCAGTCCCGTACCGGCTCCACGCACCCGACTTCCGGTGCGCCTCCCCAGTCCGGTACGTCCCGTGCCGGCTCCATGCATCAGACTTCCGGTGTGCCTCCCCAGTCAGGGTCCGGACGTCTGCTCCACTCCAGTCCCAGAGCAGTCCGCTCCACCGGTGCCCAGTCCGGGTCCGGCCGTCTGCTCCGCTCCAGTGCCAGAGCAGTCCGCTCCACCGGTGCCCAGTCCGGGTCCGGCCGTCTGCTCTGCTCCAGTGCCAGAGCAGTCCGCTTCACCGGTGCCCAGTCCGGGTCCGGCCGTCTGCTCCACTCCATGGCCGGAGCCGTTTGTCCCACCGGTGCCCAGTCCGGGCCCGGTTATTTTCCCCGCCGGAGCCGTTCACCACACCAGATCCCGGTCCGGTCCCGGTCATAAGGAGAGGGCATGGCAGTAAGTTGTCTACTTTCATGGTTTGGGGCTGCTTTGCTGACTCAGGGCCTGGACAGCTTGCTATCATCGACAGAATTCCCATGTTTATCAAAACATTTTGCAGGAGAATGTAAGGCTATCTGTCCGCCAATTGAAGCCCTTCAGAAGTTGGGTGTTGCATCAGGACAACAACCCAAAACACAGAAGTAAATCAACAACAGAATGGCTTCAACAGAAGAAAATACCCGTACTGGAGTGGCCCAGTCAGAGTCCTGACCTCAACCCGATTGAGATGCTGTGGCATGACCGCAAGAGAGCGGTTTACTCCAGACATCCCAAGAATATTGCTGAACTGAAACAGTTTTGTAAAGAGGAATGGTCCAAAATCCCTCCTGACCGTTGTGCAGGTCTGATTCGCAACTACAGAAAACGTTTGGTTGAGGTTATTTCTGGGTCAACCAGTTATAAAATCCAAGGGTTCACATACTTTTTCTTACCACTGTATGTTGAAGAGGGTGGGGCATAAGCTGCATTCTGCATCTCTCTCTCTCTCTCTCTCTCTCTCTCTCTCTCTGAGTATCGCCCTCCCTCTCTCCACCTCCCTACCATAGGCGTTTTATCACTGCAGTTGGCAAATAACAACAATGTTAAATCAAGGCATATATTGTCATATAATGTATTTAATTATAGTTATTGTCATATAGTGTATTTCATTATAATTATTGTAATATAGTGTATTTAATTATCATTATTGTCATATAGTGTATTTAATTATAATCATTGTCATATAGTGTATTTAATTATCATTATTGTCATATAGTGTATTTGCCATCTTCCTCCTGTTTGCCTCATGATAATGTATATCTGCGGTTGGGGAGGAAGGCTCGTCTTCAGAGGAGACTGGGGAACAAGCACATGACACTTTGATGGATCTCACTCCGCCTTACATAATTATTCTCCTGGTCTCTCGAGGACAGAGGGAGAGGGAGAGGGAGAGGGAGAGGGAGAGGGAGAGGGGGAAAGAGAGGGAGATGGAGAGAGAGAGGTAGAGGGGGAGACAAGGAGGGGAGAGAGAGGTGGAATGGGGGACCAGAGGGGCTTGTGGGATCACAGCCGCAGCTGTAGCTAGCAATAGTGTTAACATGCCACCTTGCAGCTGTAGATAGCAATAGTCCACAGTGTTAACATGCCACCTTGCAGCTGTAGCTAGCAATAGTCCACAGTGTTAACACGCCACCTTGCAGCTGTAGCTAGCAATAGTCCACAGTATTAACACGCCACCTCGCAGCTGTAGCTAGCAATAGTCCACAGTGTTAACACGCCACCTCGCAGCTGTAGCTAGTGATAGTCCACAGTGTTACCACTTTATCCTGAAGACTGCACTCCATTACACTGAACCACTTTATCCTGAAGACTGCACTCCGTTACACTGAACCACTTTACCTGAAGACTGCACTCCATTTAGGGTCGCACATTTTGGGGAATATTCAGAGGCGGAAACTTTCCATGAGAATTAACGGGAATATATGGGAATTAACGGGAATATATGAGAATTAATGGAAATATATGCAAATTAATATTTATACCATTTGAATGTAGATGTGTTTTTGCATTGGATATATTTACCATATCATATGGAGACAGACACATAAACCTTTTACCTTCTCATAAGTGGACATAATTGAAAATGATTAAATCCTTCCAATAGAAAATAAAAAAAAAGTAGTTATGAATTGTACTTTAATTAAATGAGTTGACTCTTCACATGGGATGATTTCACTGAACAACAAAAGAAAGGGAATATTGAATGATCCCCAATGATCCATCGCATCTCCCAAAAACGTTTTCAACATATATCTGTAAAATGATAGTCTAGAAACTAAAGCTTTGGTTGTCTTCCTCTCAGGCTTCAATGTCTTCTGCCTGAACCTCCTCAATGTCCACCTCTTGAACATCAGTCTCTGAGGCCTCATCTTCACTGTCACTTTCCAACCTTGTTGAGGATGGATCATTGTCAGGCTCAAAAAGCCTCAAATTTGCCCCGATGTTCACCAATTTTTCAACCCTTGTATTGGTCAGCCTGTTGCGTGCTTTGGTGTGTGTGTTCCCAAACAAGGACCAGTTGCACTCTGAGGCAGCTGATGTTGGTGGGATTTGGAGGATGATGGAGGCAACAGGGGAAAGAGCGATCAGATCCACAAAGTACTGGAATCAAAACTTACCAGAAAGCATGTAGTCCTTGGCTCAGACAGTGTAGTAGTGTGGGCTCAATAGCATCTCATTAGTGTGCAAGGTCTTGCGGCCAGCTTTAGGAAGAGTCTTGGTGGTTCCAAACTTCTTCCATCTAAGAATGATGAAGAACACTGTGTTCTGCAGACATTTGTTGGTACCCTTCCCCAGATCTGTGCCTCGACACAATTCGGTCTCGGAGCACTACGGACAATTCCTTCGACCTCATGGCTTTGTTTTTGCTCTGACATGCACTGTCAACTGTGGTACCTTATGTAGACAGGTGTGTGCACTGCACATGTGATGGAAGAATGTACTGTGCATGCAGAGGGTTGCAACTCCATTGAATTGGGGAAAGTTTAACCAAAATATGCCACAAGACCTAGAATTGCCTTATGTG